>JASAOP010002816.1:0-126482 GCA_030849055.1 Crithidia thermophila
ACGAACTGCCGCAAGAAGGCCTGCGGTCACTGCTCCAACCTCCGCATGAAGAAGAAGCTCCGCTAATAACCGCCTGAATTTTTTTCTCTTCCGCTCTCCTTTTGCCTCTTCTGTTATTACCCTTCATAAACTCTGTTTTTTGAAGCCTGGAAAATAGTGTAAAAGGGAGAAAAGAAGGAGAAACAAAACGATGGCTTTACTAATGGAGGCTAATCCACTCGCTCTTTTTTATTTTTCCCATCCGCACGCCAGAAAGTCCACGCTCGCACTGAAATGTGTTTGTGCCTTTTTTTCGTAGCGTGACGGGTGGGAAAGACGAGAGACCGGCTTCGTAGAGGCTACTTTGTTCAGATACCTTTGTTTTCTTATTTCTTCATTTGTGTAAAAAAAAAAAGTGAGATTGTTTTCCAGAATGACGCCGTTGCATTGTGTAATCAACGATTCGAGTTTCCGTCTGCAGCTGCTCAGAAACCCTTTTTGTGGTTTCCCTTGAATAATACGGATGCCACTGCAAAGTATGAGGGGTACTTTTCAATGATGACATGACCAGCTTTCTCAATTGTGAATGTCATTGAATTATGTACCGCATCGACTTCTGCAACTCTCGGACTTCCGCTCAAATTAAACAGTTTAGCATGTGATGGAAATGTCTTTTTTTTTAAATCAATTGTATTACACCTACTTTCTTATACTTCTCTCCGCCTTCTTTCTCTTCGTTTCTGTTTTTCAATTTTTTTTCTTGCGTGTCTTCTTCTGTCTCCACGCTCAGAACTGTTTAAAATAAAGTAGGTAGTCTCACGTGTCTCTAAATCTGAATCAAAAATACATTATTTTTATATACTACCGCCTAGGTAAATTGATCAAACGTTCTCGAGAAAAAAGAAAGTGTGTTTGGCTGTTGCGTGTTTCTTAATTCAACGACGCAAACTTTTTTCTTCTCACTTCGTTACTACTCTTTTACGACTCTTCTCTTTTCGCTGCTCGCGCTTTCAAAGGCGTACTTGGGTTTTTTTTCTTCAAACTTCACATTTCCCTCTCTTTGTTTCGGTGTTGCTGGTTTTTGTTTCCTGTAGCATCTAATTTTACTTTTCTTTTCTCCCCTTTTTTTGCTCAGGCAAGTCTTATTATCATAGCTCTTATTAAAAATAAAAAAAGAAGAAGGAGAGTTGCGCCGTCAGAGTCGCTTCTGCTCGTCTTCCTCTTGCCAGACTCGCTTCATTTTAGTGACGTCCACGGACCAAGTCTCGTTTACTTGTTTTCCCCCCGCGTTGTCCCTCTACTTCACTTGAATTATTTGCTGGCTGTATTATACGCTTTTTTTTGTTTGTTTTTTTAACGGTAAAACAGAGTTAATCTAAACATCACTCTTTTCTTTCTTTCTCTACGTGTCCCTATCATCGATGATCGCTGCGAACTCAAAATACTGTGTTGCACTGTTTTAGCTACTACCACTTAATCTGCCACAAAAAAAAAGATCATTTAGCTTTCTTTTCTCTCCCTTTTTCTTCAGCAGTACGAGAAGAACCCTCACGCCTTACCCTCTGAAATTACATTCCAGGAAAAAGAAAACTTAGAAGCTAACAAGCCTCTCCGAGTTTGGTTTTTTAGTGAAGACTGCAACAGACGTTCACGTCATTTCATTGGTTGGCGTCATACCAGCAGGTTTACTCTTTTCGTTTCGGTTAAGAACAAATTGACTTTTACTGCAGCTTTTTTTTTTTTTAAACAAATTGAAAAGCATCTAGCTGTTAAGGTTTTTTTTTCTTTTTGCTGCTCTGCGTGGGTAACACACCAGTCGTAAGACGCTCTGCCTGGCTCAAGTCAGATTTCGTTTCCTTCGACATTCAGTATTTAGGTTCACATCAAATTACACTCCCAAAACAAAGAGAGTAGACTCGCGGTAGAGAGTGCATACCCTCTTGTATTTTTTTTCTGCTTCATTCTAACAAATAGTCTGCTTTAAAGGTGTTCCACAGCTTCATCTTTCAGTTATTATTTTCTTTACTGGATTTGAATCCTTTGAGCTGTTTCAATTAGCGCATCATTACTTCAGGCATTCATCTTTTTTAGCCTCCTCCCTCTCATTTTTTCGACACCTACTAAGTAAGGGACTGTACAAATAATTGACCTTTTTTTTTTCTACTATACGCGCGTGTTAATTTTACTATAATTGCTGATTTATTTTTTTTTTATATTGCTAGCTGCTCGCTCGATTCTTTTCTTTTTGCACTTTTTACCCAGCTTGGCCTGTCCCTTCTCATTTTCTGTCCTCTGTTTGTTTGTTTGCAGTACGACCTCGAATAGGCTTTCTTTTTCCCCTGTCGGGCTCTTTCAGTACTCGAGCGCTGCTTCCTCCTTTTTTTATTGCAAAAAAAAAAACCGGTTTAAAGTGGTCGTAGAGCGTTTTGACCTGATTTTCATCTCACAAAACTGTAATATTTTTTCTTTTTTGTATTTTGTATTCTCTCTCTCTTTTGGTTGTTTTGTAGCAGGGTTCAACAAGGCTGCTGTGTTTCTTTTTTTGATCAACACTCCTGTTAGTTGTTGTTGTTGTGTATTGAACTTTCTTTTTGTTGTTGTTGTTTACCCTGTGCGCCTCGCTTGTGTGTATTTCTCCCTGTTGTTTTTTTTTTTTTTTTGATTCCAGATGTGGAAGAAAGTGCAGGCGGGCTTCTCGGCGTTCACCGCTACCACCCGCGACACGTTCGGCTGCACCGGCAACAACGGCGACGCGATTGACGATGATGACGACAACAATTACGTCGCAGATACGAACAGCGGCGGGTCGTCGTCGCACCCCGGTTTCGTGGAAATCGATTTCCTCCGCAGTGACCTTAACCACCACCGTAAGTTTCCTGACAACTCCATTCGGACGGCTAAGTACACCCTCCTCTCCGGACTGCCACTGAGCCTGCTCTACCAATTCTACAAAATCTCAAACTTTTACTTTCTGCTGGTGATGGTGCTTTCCCTCGTGCCGGGCGCCAGTCCGATTAATCCTTTTAGCAGTGTCGTGCCACTCTGTATTGTGCTCGGGGCCGGCATCATTAAAGACTTGTGGGAGGACTGGAAGCGGCGCAAGGCGGATCAGCAGGCAAATCAGATGATCGTGCACGTCCTGCGCGTGCCCATGCAGCCGGACGGCTCCATCCCCGCCCCTGCGCCGCCCCCACCGACTGCCTCCGCTGCGACGCCAAACATCGCCGATGACTCCCTCGAGCGCAGTGGCGGCGATGCCACAAAAAACGCAGAAAAGACGACGCGCCGCGCCTCCACAGGATCGGAGGTCACTGCAACACCAATTACGACAACGGACAACACGGCCAGCAAGCAGAACAACAAGAAAAACAGCAGCAACAGCAACATCAACAACACGACCAGCGACAGCGATGAACGCAACAACGAAAGCGCCGCGACGGTGGTCGTCGACGGCGGCGGTGGCGGGCCGGCTGCATCAACGGCGGTGAAAGACGAGGTGCCCAGCAAGGATCGCAAGCGCAAGCGCGTCGTGCACTTTCTCTTTCCGTCCGACAAGTCCAAGATTAAGAACAGCTCGCAGGTGGCGGTGAACAGCAACTCGAGCCCGGATCGCAACGTCGAGATGGCCTCCTTCGACCAGCCTCCGCAGAACAAGGACACCGGTGCGGATCAAGCAGCAGCAGCCGCAGCAGCGCCGGCGGTGCCCCCGTCTTTGCTGGTGAAGCACGATCACCCAAAGAAAGTTCACAAGGGAAAACGCGCCGACGCACCGACGCACGCCGCAGCCGCAGCGGATACGGCGGTGCCGGCAGACACGGCCTCCACCCTTTCCCAGGAGCCGCGCGTCACCTTCCAGCCTGTCCGCAGCTGCGACGTCTACCCAGGCGACATCATGCTCTTCCGGCTGGGCGAGGAAGTGAAGGCGGACTGCATTATCCTCAACACCTCCCTCCCGGACGGGCTGACCTACATCGAGACGGCCAACCTGGATGGCGAGACGAACGCCAAGACGCGTCGAGCCAAGATTCAGACCGTGGAGGCGCTCGGCACGGTGGAGGACATCATCGAGCGATCCCTCGGCGTGCCCGCAAACAACGCGGCAGCCGTCTTCGCCCGCATGAACGGCCTCGACGGCGCCAACAGCAACCTCGGCGGCGCCAGCGGCGGACTCGGCGAGCCGCCGTCGAAAGTTTCCATGGACTGCTGCGGCGCTGTCGGCGCGCACGTCGTCACCTCGCCCGAGGAGGAAGCGAACAACGCGCTGGCGGCTGCCGCGGCTGCCACCAACAATAACAATAATGCTGCGCTGAGCGTCGTGGTCGTGTCCTCGGCGCCGGAGTCGCCGTTGCGGCACGTCACCCCGCACGGGCCGGCGCAGAGTGCGGAGGAGAAGAAGCGGCTGCTGAGCGCGGTGACCAGCTCCACCTCGGAGACGGCCGGCTCGCCGACGGAGGAACACGGCCCGCAGACCCGCGCAGCGAATGTGCCTGCCGATGCGGCCGGCAGCGCTCTGCGGGATGGGGAGGACGCGCACGCCTTCGTGGCCGGCCACCTGGAGCGGGAGGAGCGGGAAGCGGCCGCGGAGGACAACGCGCATGGCGGCGCGGCCCACCACCGGCGATCCTTCTCGGACTCGCTCCTGCAGCAGCAGCAGCAGAACCTGTACACCACCGGCAGTAACAGCCACTACCCTCGCTCGACGCTTCCGTTGGTGATGAGTGGCGCAGATCTCGCCCCGGCGAACTCGGAGCCGCTCTTCGCCTTTGTTGACACCTTCGGCGGCAGCGCCAACAACACGCCAGGCGACATTTCGCTCGAGCGGATCCTGCACCAGCGCCACCTGACGCTGGACGAGCGCTTGATGGAGGAAGGTGCGCTGCCGGTGCCGCAGCACTTGCGGGAGCTGTCGGCGCAGTACGACCGCGCCGTGCACAGCCACACCAACAGCCTTGGCGCCCACCGCTCCGTCTCGACGTGGGGCCGCCGCACGGACACGAATGTGCTGGACGACGTCGAGTCGGTGTGCGTGGAGGGCGGGAGCGGCCACCGCGGCCACGCGCGGACCACCTCCGCTGGCGCTGCCTCGCGCGTGGACAGCAGTCTGCGTCTTCGCAGCAACACGACGAACAACATCGCCAGCACAGCAGACCGCAGCCGCGCCGGGACGTCAGCGAGGGCGACGGTGCGCAACTCCGACGGGCTGAGCGCGGGCGGCGGGGTGACGCCGGCGGAGGAGGGCGGAGGGGACGAGCTCGCCCGCTTTGCCGCATCCAACGAGCTCCGACAGGGTGAGGGCGCCGCTGCTGCCGCTGCCAACGGCAGTGGTGGTGCTGTTGACGGGTCGTCGGGTGTGGTGCTCGTCTCCTGTGCCCCTACGCCCGACCTCTCCATGTGGTACGGTCAGCTGCGCATGCCGTCTGGGGAGATGGTGCCGCTGGGCATTGACCAGTTCATTCCACGTGGGTGCTTGATTCGCAACACCGACTGGGTCCTCGGCGCGGTGGTGTACACCGGGCGACACACGAAGATGCTGCTCAACCTCCGCCCGAAGCCGAACAAAATCACGAACATGACGCGGCGCCTCAACCAACTCAACGTGTTTCTCTTTCTGCTGAACCAGGCGCTGATGTTCCTCATGTGTGGGCTGTCCATCTGGAGCAAGCACTACATGCTTCGCCAGGTGCCCGGCACGCGGAGCGACTACTCTGCGTGGTACATCCAGTGGAACTTGAACCGTTACGCCGACGCCACGCTCTTCTGGTGGCGCTACCTGACCAACTTCGTGCTGCTGAGCTACCTTATTCCCATGTCCCTGTACGTCACCCTCGAATTCAACAAGGCGATGCAGATGCTGATGATCGGCGCCGACAAGCGCATGGCCGTTTACGACGAGTTCACCGGGGCCATCAAGAAGGCACGGCCCAAGACGTCGGAGCTAAACTGCCAGCTCGGGCACGTGCGGTACATCTTCACCGACAAGACCGGCACCCTCACGGAGAACTTAATGACCTACGTCGGTGGGGTCGTCGATGGCCACACGCACAGTGAAACGGAGCAGCCCGGCGGCATTGGTCGAGCTCTGCTGAAGCGGCGCGGCGGTGGTGGTCGCGATGGCCGTGATCAGAGTAACACGTTCTACAACACCAACAACAGCAGCGGGAACATCGCCGGGATGGCGCGTCGTCTGCTCTCCCTCGGCAGCGGCGTGCTGAACAACGACGAGCTGCACGGCGTGGCGAGTGGGATCAGCGGGTGGGGCAACAACACCCTCGAGAACAGCTTCACGGCAGCCATGAACGACAGCCTCAACCTCGTGCCACCACCACCGCAGCAGCAGCAGCGTCGCTCGCTGCTCATCCCCGCCATGGCACGCAATCACTCCACCATGCCAGCGGACGGTGGCGAGGCACCGACCTCCGCGACCGGGCCAGACGACCACGCAGCGGTGTTTGGGGGGTCGACGTCGCTCAATGTCTCGGCCACTGCCATGCCGGCTGGTCTCACGTATCAGATGCCGGCCGCCCTCGCCAGCCTCCCCGCACCAACACCCCTTCAGCAGCAGCAGGATGGAGTTATTGCCGGCAGCGGAGTGCCGCCACCGTTGTCGGGGGCAACGCGGCCCATCCTCACCTCCCGCGGAGGAACAGCGGCAGCGCATCGTCGCACCGCCTCCGCCGACAGCGCCGTGCACTTTGCCGATCAGCCCCTCCACCACAGCACATCGATGCCGGTCTTTGCCACGCCCGGTACGCCGGGCCACCCGGAGCACGCCCGCATCGGCAGCGGCGTCGGACTTCCGCAGCCGCACCCGATGTACATTCACCAGAGTGTGCACAGCGGGAGCGCCAACCAGTGGTGCAGTGGGACCTTTAATGGCGGTGGCAACTTCAGCTCCTCCGCCTTTCCTGCCATGAACGCCACCTCCGCTTCAAATGGTGGGGCTTGTGGGGTGGGGCTTGGCAGCGTCAGTGAAGCCGTCCTGGAGCGCGACCCCCTCTTCCGCTACCTGCGTGCCCTGGCGCTGTGCCACTCCATCGTCTGCTTCCCCATTCATGGGCCGGACAGCGTAGCGTCGGAGACGAGCGAGCAAGACATGCAGGGCCGCTCCGTTGACGAGGCCGTTGTGGAGGACACCGACGGCCACGCCGCCGCAAAGGCGGAGCGAAAACGCGCACGAAAGGAGCGGCACCGCCAGCGGCGGGAGGAGAAGCGGCGTCGCAGGGGCGAGGCGGCGGTGGCCGGCACCGCGCCGCTGTCCCGCGAGGAGCGCGAAGGCGCCGCCGCGGCAGACACGCAGTCGAAGAAGTCGCAGCGTCGTGCGGAGCGTCGGGCGGCAACGGCGGAGGCACACGCGCGGCACGGCAGCACGACCGGGCTGCCACCGGTGTCAAGCCTGCTGTCGCTGTCGGACATCTCCGGCGCGAACTTCGTGGAGATTCCGTACGCCGTCCCCGCCGGGCCGCCGCGGGACACCTTCGAGCCCTACTCGTCGCATCATCAACGCACGAACACCACCACCGACGTCACCGGCACCGAGACACACGGACATCATCATCATAACCATCACCACCACAGAAGTGGAAACGAGCCCGTCACCTCGACCAGCTCCGGCGCGTACGCGGCGCGGTCCCTCCACGCTCTCAGCGTGAGTGGGACGTCGCCCATCAACACGCCGGCACAGCCCGCCCTCCCAGCGGCTGCAACGCCGCACGCAACGGACGGAGGTGGTCATGGTGGTGGCGCGGTGCATCGCGGCACGAGCAGCGTGAACAAGCTGCACGGCCGCACCAGCAGCGCTAGCTGGTACCAGAACCGGTACTTCAACCGCGTCATGCACAGCCGCAACTTCAGCCAAAACTCCAACCTCAACTCGACGCGGCGGTCGGCCACGAATGGCGGCGGGCAGGCGTCGCCGCGGTCGCCCACCGTGAACAGTCGCATCCTACGCAACGGCATGTCGATGAGCGGCGTGGACGGTGGCGCTGGCGGAGCCGGGGCGGCCCTCGGCGGTATCGAGCAGTTCATCGACCGCACCAAGATCTACGAAGGTCAGTCGCTCGACGAAATCGCGCTCGTCAACGCCGCACGTGAGAACGGCTTCTCGCTCTTTGAACGGACGGCGAAGCAGATGTACGTAAAGGCGCTGGGCCGCGTGATGTGCTACGACATCATCGCCGAGCTCGAGTTCACGCCGCAGCGGAAGTTGATGAGTATTCTGCTGCAGCGCCGGCCCGACCTCGACTCGGAGGGCGCGGCGACGTCGGCAGCAGCGGGCACGAGCTCGCACTACCACCGCAAGTCCGCGGAGGCCCGCGCTGCCGACCAGCAGGCCGCCAACGAGGCCGCCGCCTCCCTCCTGCACAGCATGAACGCAGGCGCTGCCGCGATGAATGCGTCGGGCACCTTCCAAAGCATCCCGCTTCACGGCTTCTCCGACCACGAGGTGGCGGCGCCGTCGCGTGTGCAGCATCAGCCCTTCACGCCGGACATGCTGGCGCTGGCGGCCTCGCTGAACGACGCGGAGCGGACCAACGGGCGATCGCTTGGCCCTGGTGGCGCCTCGTCCTCGCCGTTTGCCTCTGCAGCGAACACTCCCCACGCGGCGCTGCGGCGTCAGGCGGGTCCGGTGGCGTCGCCGCCGCCGCCACTGCCCCGTCCGGGCTCGCAGGCGGAGGAGGCGCACCGCGGTGTGTACCACGCCCACAGCTCCAGCGTCTTCACACCGCCGCCGCCGGCTGGGCTGCAGCTGCTGAGCTCGTTTAACGGCGGCTCGGCACTGCGCCCGCACGCTTCGGCTGCTGCCTACAGCAGTGGTGGTGGTGGCGAGGACAAGAAGTACCTGCTGCTGGTGAAAGGTGCCGACAGCAGCATGATGGAGATTGTCAACATGCAGAAGAAGGCGAATGCGCGGGTGAAGGAGAAGATGCTGGCCGAGCTGGACGCGATGGCGAAGCTGGGTCTGCGTACGCTGGTGCTGGGACAGCGCCACCTGAGCGAGGAGGAGGTGCTGGCGTGGCTGCCCGTCTACAACGAGGCGCAGTGCTCGATGCAGGACCGCAACGAGAAGCTGCACGAGGCCTACGCGCTGCTGGAGAAGGACGTCGACATCGTCGGCACCACCGCCGTCGAAGACAAGCTGCAGGACGAGGTCCCGCAGACGCTGGAGTTCTGCATCCAGGCCTCCATCGTGGTGTGGATGCTCACGGGCGACAAGCGCGAGACGGCCGTGACGATTGCCCACACCAGCGGCCTCGTCAGCGCTGAGTACACCGACTACGTCTGCCACCTGGACGTGTCCGACATCATCGAGGAGGAGGCGCTGTTGAAGCAGCAGAAGCAGTACGAGGCCCGCGCGCGGGAGAAGAAGGCAAAGGGCGAACTCAACAACGACGACGACGACGAGGAGGAAGATGAAGATGACAAAGGCAGCAGCGACAGCGTGTCCGTCTCTCCCTCGCCCACCGCAGAGCAGGTCTCGCAGCCAAGTGGGTCCAAGTCGATGGAAGTCAGCTCCGCCACGCAGCCGCTGCCCGGCTTGTCCTCCGGCACCCACTCGCCAGGCCCGCAGAGCGCGCGGACAGTCGCCGGGGAGGCGGAGGCAGCAGCAATGGCAGCAGGGCTGCGCAAGACGGATGCTGCCGTGCTGGAGGGCGGCACCTCCGACGGTACGACGACGGCAGCGCGCGCGAAACCGACGGCGTCCCCGGCAGCCACGACTGCGGAAAGCGGGACGCCGGAAGCGTTTCTCGCGCGTAAGCTGGCCCGCATCGAGCAGCAGCTGGCCGCCGCGGAGGAGAAGTGCAGCGAGGGCGAGGAGGTCTTTGGTACGCACACAGTTGTCGTCGTGGTGGATGGAAAGACGCTCGACTTTATCTTTCAGGACAACGCCCGCGCGCACCGCTTCTTCCTGCTGGGCAGCCGCTGCCGCAGTGCCGTGTGCTGTCGCATGACGCCGCTGCAAAAGGCGAAGATTGTGCGCATGTTCAAGCGGAACATGAACGCCGTGGCGCTCGCGATCGGCGATGGCGCGAATGACGTGTCGATGATCCAGGAGAGCAGCATCGGTGTGGGCATCATGGGCCTCGAAGGGTCGCAGGCGGAGCTGGCCAGCGACTACGCCATCCCGAAGTTCCGCTTCCTGAAGCGGCTGCTCTTCGTGCACGGCCGCTTCTCCGTCTTCCGCGAGGCCCACTGCATCGTGTACTCGCTCTACAAGAACGTGATTGTGACGGTGGGCATGATCACGTACCAGTTCTACGCCTGCTACTCGGGTCAGTCGCTGATGGACTCGTGGCTGCTGGCGATGTTCAGCATCTTCTTTTGTTCCCTGCAGCCGCTCATGATCGGCATTCTCGACAAAGACGTGGAGGACGAGCTGGCGGAGTCGCTGCCAAAGCTATACCCGCCCCTCTCGCGCGAGTTCATGTACTTCTCCTTCCCCTACATTATGAAGTGGCTCTTTGACGGTCTCGTTGAGGGTATCTTCTTCTTCTTTGTGCTCATGTACACCGTCGGCGTGCAGGACAACCTCTACCCGCACATGACGCCAGCGATCGAGGACTACGGCACCACGTTCTTCACGATGCTCGTCCTCGTCGCCGACTTCCGCGTGGCGACGCTTGTGACGTACTACATGATTCTCTTCGCCCTCGCCGTGACGGTCGAGATCATCGCCGTGCCCGTCATTGAGCTCGTCTACTCCGCCATGAACAACCTGGCGGGTAGCAACTGGTGTGTGAAAGTTGCCAACGAGCTCTACGGCACATCCGGCAAGTTCTGGATCATGCTCTTCTTCGCCTGCGGTGTGCTGGTGGTGGTCACGATGGCGTCCAACATGTACATCCAGCTCTTCTCGCCGTGGCAGAACGCGGGCTTTGCCATGCGTGCGGCTAAGGCGTCGAGCCACCGCGTGCCGTACGAACGCATGAAGCGCGAGCTGAAGGAGGAGTACGCGCGGCTGCTGGCCCGTTACGAGGAGTTGCGTCGCCAACAGGAGATGGGGGAGTTGAAGGACGTGGACGAGAACGGGCGAAGTGCCAGCACCGTTGGCTCGCCGTTGAGCCGAGCAGGAAGCCCGAGCTCGCCGCTGCGCCATCCGAAGAAGGCGTTCGCCCTCCCATCACGCTGAGCAACTGGAAGTTGTACCACCCCTTTTTGTTGTTCTTATTCTTGTTGTTGCCTTGTGCTGAGGGGTGTCGGAAGCAAGTGCAAAGTGGTTTAATTTTTTTTTGTCAACTTTGTTGTTGTGTTTTGTATTCTGATCGAGTCAGCTGCTTCGGCCCTCCAACTGCGGTTGTTTCCTATACCCTCCACCGTCAGCTATACCATCACTGACGTAGTAACGCCGCTCCCACCCACGCAACGCTATAAAACAAGGTTTTGCGAGAATATACGCTGCTTGCCAGATTCTATTATTGTGTTTTCGTCACTTTTTTGCTTCGATAACCTTATTTTCGAATTTTTTGCTATTTTTTTTTCTTCTCACAAATCTTTGCTGGTTTCTGTCGTCTCCGTACACATCTACTGTAAAATGAAAAAAAAAAGCCTGTTAAGTGCAAAAAGAAAAATGTGCAGGCTGAATTGAGCCGATTTAAAGCACATCGGTAAGGTTTTAGAGTTTTCGACTGCAATTTGTAGGTTATTGGTTTTCTTCTCACAGGACTGTGCATGCGTGCAAGTAACATCAAATACTTCTTTCCATTGTGTGTTACGCGGCTTTGCGCGTTACAATATTAAGCAAAGTTTTAAAAAAAAAATAGGGACCCGCGTCGAAGAGAAAAATTGTTTGCCTTCACTGTAAGATCTTGCAGTCACTCTCATCTTTCAACACCTCCATCACCTCCTATTTTATCTTTCTCTTTTTTTTTTTTGCTGTCACGCACGGCTACCAACGCAAATTTGGAAAAAGCTTACAAAGAGCAATCACTCGTCTCTTTATTAAGTTCAGAGCTCCCTACATCACCGCCTTTTTACCCCTCGCTTTTTTTTGCAAGCCAGCAGGGCAGGCTATTTGTAAAACACTTTTTACGCAGACCGCATTTACTTAGGTACACAGAGATTTCTTTTTCTTTCACAATTGTACTCACACTGTACACAGAACTTTCCTTGTTACGTTTCTTATCTTCTGTTCGTTTTTATCCATTGTACCCCCTTTGGATTGACTTTCGTTTTTTGTTCACTTAGAATACTTCTTTTCAGATCTCTAGACACCTTTACTTTTTTCTATTCTTGTACCAGGCTTGTGCTACGTGCGACATCCATTTCTTTCACTTTCATTTGACTGTACCATTACTGAGTCCGCTTTTCTTTTTCTTTTCCGCTTTTGCCTTTTTGCTCTTCAAGAAGTTTTTCAACTTCGGCCTTCACCTTCTGTAATATCTTCTCTCTGTTCTTTGCTCCGCTTCTCCTACCTTTTTTTATTGTACCTCTTTACGTCTTCACTACTTCGTCTCGTGTTTCATTTTTCCCTTTTTTTTTTAATCCTGAACTTTTTATTTCTTTTGCTGTTGTCCTGTGCAACTTCGACGTACCCCACTGAGCAGACGTCACAATCAGCTCACCGGTCACCATCGTGAGTGAACACGCGCAATAAAAAAAAAAAATAATAAACAGCAAAAAGTAAAGGAAGGAAAGATGTTCCGCTCGCTCTTCCGCAGCTCCGGTGTGCTGCGCTCCGCCTTCTTCGTCTCGGACGCCACCATCAGCGCCGCCCACACGCAGGCAGCCGATGCCGACGCCTGCGCCGCCGCTGCGTCAGCCGCCATGTGGCAGCAGACCTCCTCCTCGTTTCATCAGTCGCACGCTGCGGAGGCGGAGCAGACACACAGCACCGCCCTCGTCCTCGCCGACCACAACGACAGCCATACCAACAGCAACAGCAGCAGCAACAGTGGTGGTGGTGGTGCGGGTTACCTCTCCTTCAGCGGCGGCTTCGGTCCGCGCCACCTGGCCGAGGTGGCCATCGTTCCGTCCCGCGCTGTCCATGGTCGCAAAGGATCGTCAGAAAGGGCGGAGGCGGTCGCGGAGTCGACTATGGACAACGAACCGCAGCAGCAACAGAACCAGCAGCAGCAGCAGCAACGGCAGCGGTCAAGGCAGCGGCCGGTCATCACCAAGGCACGCCGCATCCGTCTGGCCGCGGCCGCCACGCAGGCGGCGGAGCTTCTCCAAGCCGCCGGCAGCCCGGCTGCGGCACAGCTGCACAGTCAGCGCATTCAGCAGCTGCAGGCGGAGGAGGCGCTGCTCAGTGCGTCGCTGCAGCGTCTGAAAGCTGAGCGGGACCTGGCCACGGTGCGCCACACCTGCGACGAGGAGCTGCACAACTTCCAACGCGGGGTGGCGCAGCGCGAGCGCGAGGTGCAGCTGGCGAACAACCCGAAGAAGAACAAAAAATTTCTCTCTTCGGCGTTGCAGCAACAGCCGCAGCAGGAGGAAAACGAGGGGATGATGGAGGCCGCGGCGCACGTGGAGCCGGTCGTGAGTTACTCCCAGGAGAGCGGCAGGGCGGAGGGGGGGGAGTGGCGTGCGATGGCGGAGGCAGACCTGCTGGGCATGACCGCCACTGCCGATGCCGAGGCCGCGGCGGCTGCTGCGGCGGCTGCGACGACGAGTGCGGTAGGTGCCGCTGGTGCGAAGAAGGCGAAGAACGTGCTCTCCGCACGCGCGAAGCTGCGCCGTGAGCGGAACAGCGCACCAACGAAAGTGAAACCAGTCGGCAAGGCAACCATGGCAAAGCCCGCTGCCGCGGCGTCCGCGAAGGCGAGGAAGAGTGCGAAGCCTGTGCCGGCGAAGAAGATGAAGCAGATCGCAGAGAAGGCGAAGACTCGCACGCAGGCAAAGCGCGGTGGTGCGGTGAAGAAGCCGCTGCGCTTGAAGGCGAAGACGCAGCAGCAGGTGCCGCTGAACAAGCCGCAGAACCCATCGCGCAGCAAGATCGTTCAGCATAAGAACAAAACGAAGCTGCCTGCCAAGTCGCCAGCGAAGACAGGGCCGAAGAAGCCGGCGCAGAAGCCGAAGAAATCTACCCCAGTGAAGGCGCCGAAGCCCAAGAAGGCGACGGAGAACAAGCGGGTCGCAGTAAAGGTAAGCAAGAACGCGCAGAAGAAGAAGCAGGCCGCCAAGCAGGCGCAGCGCATCCGGAAGAGCGGGAAGAAGTAAAAGTAAGCTCGGAAGATGTTTTCTTTTTTTCTGTGCGTTTGGGAAAATGCTTAAAAATCGCCTTGTCTCTTTTCTTTTAAATTGACGTTTTACCTCAAAGCAAACAGATCTTAATTTATGTTTGAGGACGTTTTTTTTTTCAGCTTTTTTTTCGCCTTATATCAGTTCACTCCTTAGATCTCTACAACTGTCTTTTCTCGTTTTTCTCTCTGCTCCTCGCATCGGACATAGAAATGTGTTCGGATTACAGGGCAGATTATTCCTCGAATCCCACCTTGTACGTGATTTATTAGTTTGTGATTCTCTCTTTTTTTTTTTTTCTACCTTGTTCATCTTGTACTATCAATTCACCGGTGTACGCACACCAAAAAAAAAAAGGTAAGAATATGTGATTAGAAAGTTGATATGCCTCGCGTGGAGGAAAAACTGAAGGTTCAATACAATGCCTTTCTTGCTGTAGTTACAGTTGCAGGTACGACAACGTCGCTATCAAGGCGGCGAGGGCGTAAACAGTGAAGCATCTTATCTCTGTTGTCGTCTACAATAGACCATTGCCTCTGGCGCATTCATGTGAGCCGACGAAGCATGTTGCATAACGCACCTTTTGCATTAGTGCAATTTGGCCTAATTTTGAAAAGGCGTTTAGTCAAACTGAAGTCAAAGCAGCTCCTCACGTTCATTTTAAATTATCTCTATTTTTTCTCTCATATTTTCCCTCCACATGCCGTCTAGGTTTCTCCAACCATTTTGTGCTCCCCTTGAGCACAACTTCCCTTTATTAACACGCATACACAAGCAAGAAAATTTTTCTTTCTTTGAATTCCCTATACTCTTTTCCTGATGTACGCTTTTAGTCTGAAACCGACGGGGCGCAGAGTGGACCCGGATGCAGCCCCGCCGCCGCCAGCCCACACCATCCTCGCCCCTTCCGAGCTCCCCACGCAACAGCACACCACCGCCACCACCACCGCCGAGGACGAACGCCAGCAGCCGGGCCGCGCGTCCTCCGACGATACGACTGCTTCCTTTGGCAAGCTGCAGCAGCTCTCCACCTCCGCCGCCGCCGCCCACTCGAAGCGCAGCTCCCCCACGCCAGGAGACGGCGGTGTCTCCTCTCATCCCCCGCTCCATGTGTACAACGTCGGCGCCTACACGGACATGCGGGACGCGGCGGACTGGTCGGCAGCCGTGCAGCGTGAGCGGGCGGAGAAGCGGCTGCGTGCCCTCGCGGCGCACGACGCGGCCAAAGCAGAGGAGCAGCGACGACGCGCCGCCGCGGAGGCGCAGAACGCGCGTGAGGTGCTGCGGCGCCACGAGGAGCGTCAGCAGCTGCGTGCCGCGCGGAAAGAGGAGGAGGTGATGGCGATTTTTCAGGACCGCAACACGGAGTTTCTGCGTGACCAGCAGCGCTTGATGGACCTGGGAGCCTCGCTGGCCCACGCCGACCAGCAGCGCAAGGCCCGCGTGCGGGATGAGGTGTACAAGACGTGGTGCAGCAGCAGCGCCGGGGTGACGGCGGCGCTGTGCAACACCGCCGGGTACACTTCCGCGCCGTCCGCGACGTCTACGGCAACCGTGCGCGGACCGCCCATCTTGTCTGTCAGCCCCTCCTCCACATGGGCCACCACCACCATCAACACCGCGATGGCGGCCCCGGTAGCCAGCACCACCGCACCCGCCCGCGAAGGGGAGCTGCGGCAGGCGGCGCAGAGCACCGAGGACGCCTATGTGCGGCTCAGCCTCGCCTATCGCAACGAAGCACAGCGCTCGCGAGCCGCAGCGGACATCTTGGCGTCAGCCCAGCGCAGCACCAACACCTCCGCCGCCGTCACCTCGACCGGGAACAACAGCAGCAGGGCACGCTCGCACGTGTTCGGGTCGCATGGGCAGCTGGCCACCAACACCAGCGCCAGCGTCGCCCCGCTGCCGTTCCGGACGGCGCCGGCCATGTACAGCCACGACTCGCCAGCGCACATGGGCGAGTACGCGCATGAGATTCCCACCACGTACATCCCGGAATACTTTGACGACGGCAGCGGCCCCACGTCGACGGCGTACACCACAACGAACCGATCGACGCTGCGTGCAACAGCACCTGTGCAGAAAGGTGCGAATGGTGGTAGTAGTAGTGGTGGTGGTGAGGAAGTGATGCCGCTACCGCTGCACCCGCCGCCCGTCAGCGCGGAGGTGAGTGAGGGTTTGCGTGACGCGTACTACCCATGGGCAGCGCTGGCGAACCCGAGCACCGCCGCCGTCAAGCCACGCCATCCCCAACGGGACGCGTACTTGCCGGTGCAAAAGTGGGGTCCGGCAGACCTGCAGGCGTCCATCTACGGCCACGGCGCCAACCCGGATGGGACGATGCAGGAGTCGTGCGAGCGGCGCAAGGACTGTGCGGCGGAGCTGAACTACACGGCCATTCCTATCGACAACGCAACCGCGACAACGAACACGCCAGAGGCGGTGCCGCCCATCCGCCCTGGCAAGCGGCAGGAAGTGTGGCTGTAACCGTCAAATCGAATATGCGGAGAGGTGTGTGTTGAAAACACTCGTCGCTTTTGGCTTTTCGTTTCCGCTCGCCTCGGTGCGCCACTGATGTACTCTAGAGACTTGTGTGTATTTGCCTTTTGTGTGTCTTTTTTTCTTCTCGTTGTCTTTCACAGCAATGTAAATTAGAGGCTCGGTATGTTTATTGATTTGGTGCTTTACAAAATTATACAAAATTGTCCAATTAATTTTCAAAAATTCTTTTTAATTTAGCACTGCACATGTACACGGATGTCGCATATGTCGTTGTCTTTCTTCAAAAAAAAAAAAAGAAAAAAGAGATAAAAAAAAGAAAGGAATGTTTATTGGAGCTCAAAGAGCAACGTAAATTTGCGTGTGGTGAAAACGTTGTTTTTGGTGCTCGCCTCTAACAAGCTTGCCATGATACTTCTCTTTTTCTGAGAAACCGCCTATTAGTCCACTGCGCTACTTTTTTTCCCTCATCTCTTATTATAATTATAATCACCCACATGATCTTCTTCAGTGGTCCTCACAGCAAGCACCCAAAGCGGCAACACTGGAAGGTTCCAGATTTCTGGACCCACTGCACCCTTAAAACTCAAAAACACATATTTTTGCCCTTGTTCAAAAAAAAAAAGGTTTATTTATTTAGCAAAATGAACTCGTACATAAAACGCTACACGGGCTCTGACGCCACCGTGCTGGAGATGGTCGGCTTTAAGCGGGCACGCGACAAGCGCCTCGTCATCTTTAGCGCGCTGACCGCCATCGGCATCTACACAGCGATCTACTGGAGCGAGGAGAAGGAGAGAGACCGCCGGCACACGTCCATCGAAAAGGATATCGAGCGTGAGCGGTGGCGTGCGAGGGAGCTGGGTCTGGGCAAGCCGGTCGACGACGGCTTCACGGAGCGGTACGAGGCATCAGGTGGAAAGATTCGAGCATAGCACGCACAGATGTCGATCTCTGTGTGCATCTAACTGTTGTTGGTGGTGTTACCGTTGACATCGATTTTTGTCTTTTGTTGGTGTGTTTTCGCGCGGTGGCTGTGGCGCGGCGTTTGATCTTGGCTTTTTTGTAGGACACTCTTTTTTTTCTTTCTAATCTGCACCTCGTTCATCATCATCTTCCCCTCTAATCTTTTGTTCCGTTCTTTTGTCACTGCTTCCCTAGCCGTTTGTGGAGTTTGCCGTAGGCAACAGCAAGGACCTTCAAAATAACTATCTATTGTTTTTTCCCCTTTACTCATTTCGCCTTATTTCTCATCACACGCAGCCACTGTTTCTGACTCACAGAAGTAACATCAATTCTTAAAAACAAAAAATGCAATTGACCTTGACTTTTTAGTTTTCCGTGAAACACCTCGCAATCTGCTTGTTTCTCGCTCGGTCCTTCACTTCAAAGCTCATCTCGCTAAAAGGGAAAGAAATGCGCTGCCTCCGATGACTATCTCTTGCGGCTTTTTAAAATCGTTCTTTGTTTATGTTTTTCTCTCTCCTCACATTATACTTGCTATTTCCTCTTTTCTTCTTCTTTTCTACAACGATCAAAAAATGAAAGGCTGATCAATTTCACAAAAAAAAAAAAAAGAGCATTGCCATTAGCTCGCCATGCCTGCTTCGAGTTCTGCCGCTGCCGGTGCGCCGCCCCTCCCGGCCGCGCTCGACTTTCCCCGCATTAAGCTGCTCGCCATCGGTGACGTGGGCGTTGGCAAGAGCTGCGTCATCAAGCGTTATTGCGAGGGCCGCTTCGTGACCAAGTACATCCCCACCATCGGCATCGACTTCGGTGTGAAGAAGGTCGACATCAACAAGGCAGCAGTCCTGCAGCAGCAACAAAAAATGTCCTCTTCTGTTTCGTCCTCATCGTCGTCATCCGGCATTCCGCCGGCTGTGCGGGTGAACTTCTGGGACGGCTCGGGCGACGACGACTACCGCGAAATTCGCAACGAGTTTTACGACTCGGCGCAGGGGATTCTCATCTTTTACGACGTGCGCAACGCGCAAAGTTTTGAGCATCTGTCGCACTGGTGGGAGGAGCTGCTGGCCTACTGCGAAGGTCTGCAGGACAGCGCGGCGCCGTCCGCGAGCGGCGGTGCGGGAAAGCGGCCGTCGCTGGTGACCAGCACGGTGACACGCACCACCGCGGCGGGCAAGGCGGTGGGACAGAACGAGGGCAAGGCGCCGATTCTTATCTTGTGTGCCAACAAGGCGGACGACACGGCGGCCGGTGGCGGGGCGGGGCGTGTGAGCCGGGCGGTGACGGAGGAGCAGGGCCGCGCCTGGGCCAAGGAGCACGGCTGCGTGGAGTTCTACGAGACGAGCGCCAGCACCGAGAAGAACGTGAAGGAGGCGGTGGAGGACCTGGTGACGCGGGTGGTTGCCAAGTTCATGTGACGTACCATGCTCATACAAAAAGGTCTTTTGTTTTTGTAACAATCCTGGGTTTTTCTCTGCGCTCCACCTGGTTAAGGTAGCTTTTTTGTTGTTCTTTTTCCGGTTGCTAGAGTATTATGCGATGTACACTACTATCCTTTTTCTTTGAATGCACAATAATAACAAGAAGTCTCTGCTTTTTTCGTCTCAATGTAGATAGTTTCACCTTTTTGTGCAAACGAAACTTCGTGTCGTCGGTCATTTTTGCGTGTGTGTAATGCGCACCTACTAACATGCCGCCAGTTAAGCGTAAAAACTTTTTTTTCCACTTTTTCTTTCCCACTCTTTTCAAATCTAACAATAAAAAAACCTCTCGTCACTGGAGCACGACAGTAGTCATTTTTATTCTGGTGATACACATTTGTTATCAGCACCACAACCATACTTTCCCGCAAGCACGCATACATACATTTCAAAAAGAAAAAAATGAGCGCGCGTAAGTTTGTGAGCGAGTACGTGTCGTCGCACCTGAACGGGCTGACGGTGCTGGCCAACCTCGCTGAGCGCCCGTCCAGCACCAGCGGGAGCAGCAGCAGCGCTAAGCCGATCATCTGCACGCACAACGGCAGCTTCCACTGCGACGAGGCGATGGCCTGCGGTCTGCTCCGACAGCTGCCCCAGTACCACGAGGCAGCCGTCCTGCGCACCCGCGACCCGAAGCAGATCGACGCGTGCGACATTGTCGTCGACGTCGGCGCCGTCTACGACGCGGAGAAGCTGCGCTACGACCACCACCAGTCGAGCTTCCACGGCACCATGACGACACCCAAGAAGACTTATGCGACGCGGCTGTCTTCTGCGGGCCTCGTGTATAAGCACTACGGCCGCCGCATCATTCAGCAGTACATCGAGGCCGCCCTGCAGCCGACGTCGTCGGTGCGTGCCGCCGTGCTGGCCATGACGAGCTGGGCGGAGAGTCGCACCGGGGTGACGGAGGAGGAGCTGGACGTGCTCGAGGATGCCCTCTACGCCAACTTCGTGGAGCAGGTGGACGGCATCGACAACGGTGTGGAGTGCTGGGGCCTCGTCGACCCGGCCGTCGGTGCCCTGCAGCAAAACTACAAGCAGAGCACGAACCTCTCGCAGCGCATCGGGCAGCTGCAGCCGTACTGGAATGAGCCGGACAACGGCGACGTCGTGGCGGAGAACGCCGCCTTTGCCGTGGCAATGGAGATGGCGGCGACCGAGTTCTTCGAGGCGCTGACGTACCTCGCCTTTTCCTGGCTGCCCGCGCGCTCGATCGTCGCGTCCGCCTTCGAGGGCCGTCACGCCTTTGATGAGAGCGGCAAGATTGTCGTCTTCCAGGACAAGATGTGCCCGTGGAAGGACCACCTGCTGGAGCTGGAAGCGGAGCACAACTGTGTCGGGTCGGTGCTCTACGTGGTCTTCTCGGACGGGAAGGGCTGGCGTGTGCAGGCGGTGCCGAAGACGAGCACCAGCTTTGAGAACCGCAAGCCGCTGCCCTTCCGTGGGCTGCGCGATGACGACCTCAGCTCCGCTTCCGGAATTGAGGGCGGCGTCTTTGTGCACGTTTCGGGTTTTATTGGCGGGATGAAGACGTACGAAGGAGCCATGGCGCTCGCCAAGAAGGCGCTGGTGACGGAGTAACTAATGCAGGGCGCTCGATGAGTATCTTCCCTTTTCTTTTTAATGTTGTTAACATCCGTAACTAAAGCACCAGCACACATGAACACATACAAACGCACACGTTTCGCTTATAAAGAAAAGAAAAAGCTGAAATGACTGTGTGTGAATGATGTTTGCGAACCATAAAAACTTACGTCCTTACGTAGCTAAAAAAAAAAAGGGTTGGCGCTCACCATTTGCTTCCAATTTACAATGACTTGAGTTGCCAACGATTTGCTAACGATAAAAATCGTTGTTGATTCAAAACTGGTATTCGTTTAACACTTTCAGCAAGTAAAGAGATTTATTTCACGGTTCCACAAACATGGATATTGTTACGTCAGTTGATTACCCCTTTCGCGACACTTACAAGCTTTTAAATGCAATAGCAGTTCACTCCTCAATAGTTGACACAAATTAGTAGAGAAAAAAAAAAAAGAGGCGATGCAAACCTTTCTACCGTAGTGAAATTTGAATTGAACGGTAGTTTTACTTTAAAAAGTCTCTTCACCCTTCCTATATTCCTCATCTTTCTCTTTACTGGACGATACATAAATTAAATCTTAAGCAAATCAGAAACTGCTTTTTTCTCCACTTGAGGAGCATTTTCGGCTTCACCTGTTGAGAACACTTTGTAAATTGAATAGGCAACAAAAATCCCCAAGTGCACGTTAGTTATTTCTTTCTTTTTTTCTGTTTTTGTAATGGCGGAGAGCTGTGTGCTTTTGTCTCGTGTGCCTTCACGAGCTTTTGCCGGCAACAGCAGCAGCACTAGTTTGCTGAGCCTAGCACCGCATTTTGCGTCCACGACAGCCCCTTCCACACCAGCCGAGGCACCGACAAGGCTTACCAGCATCCACTCAACGAAAAGAAAAGCGACTGCTAGCATGTCTCTGCCACCAACACCCGCAGTGGGTGGGCTTCGCAGCACAAAATCGTTCGCCGTGCATCTTGTCAGCACCGCACTGTCGATCACCTCGCACGTCCTCTGCACTCCGGCACGCACCCTCATCGTGCCCCGGCAGCTGAAAGCCTACGGTGGCACCTTCAGCCAGTCCATCGGCGAGCGCACCGACCACCTCGCCAGCCACGTCGTGCTGCAGAGCCTCTCTCCGGCACGCGCGCAGCACTCCCCACTTCTCGCGAAGCCCGTGAAGACGAAAACTATTGACAACTTTGCGGACATGCTGGTAGCACCGGAGCTGCAGGCGGCGCTGGCGGACATGGGCATCACGACGCCGTCACCGATCCAGCAGACCGCGATGGAGGCGGTGCTGCAGCGCAAAAACACCGTCATCGCAGCCCCGCACGGCGAGGGGAAGACACTCTCGTTTTTGCTGCCACTGTATCAGAACATGATGAAGGACAGGGACGTGTACAAGATCCCGCTGCGCGAGCGCCGGCCGCGCATGATCCTGCTGGCGCCGACGAAGGAGTTGGTGGAGCAGCTGCAGTCCGTCTGCGCCACGCTAGACGCCGCGACGGGGCTGAAGTCTGCCTGCTTCACGTCGCGGAAGCGCTCCAAGTACCACCTTTCCCGCCTTCTGAAGAGCACCATGGCGGATGTGCTCGTGATGGACCCGAAGCTCATTCTCCGCCTGATCCGGACTCGACGGCTCTTCATCGAGGATTTGCGCTACTTTGCCATTGACGAGGCGGATGCGATGCTGAGCTCTCTGCACGACCACGAGGCGGTCCACCTCCTCATGAAGATTCAGAAGCGCAACCAGTTCAAGTACCTCTGGCCGGTGCAGACGCAGTACGTCTTCAGCACCGCCTACATGACGAGGAAGCTCGAGCACATTGTCGGGCGCAAGATCGAGGACCCGGTGACGTGCATGTTCCGGCAGCACATGCACCGCCCCCCGCCACGGCTGCGCCACCGCTTCTACCCCATTCGGCGGGAGCCGGAGAAGTTCACGGTGCTGCTGCACCTCCTGCGCAAGAACGGCCACGTCGCGGCGCCGGTGGAGACGGACACGGCCGTGACCGAAATTCACACGAACCCGCACAAACTGAGTGGGACGCTGGCGGAGTGGCACGAGGCGATGGCGCGAGAGGACAGGCGCCGGCACCACGGCAGATCGGCGGAGGGTGGCGAAAGAGGAGCGGACGAAGCAGGCGGCGACAGTGTCGTGAAGGAGGAAGAAGTGGTGGCGGCGGAGGGTGACGATGAACGGCAGGAGGCCGTCACGCGAGACGAGGTGTCTCCTCGCACCGACAACGCCACCACCGCTGCGCGTGGCCATGATCTGCAACGCCGCCAGGGTGAGGGAGGCAAGGAGGTGCGCAGAGGCGCGGATGTCGGTGTGCGTGCAGAAGAAGAGGGGGAGGACTATGCGCACGATTCATTTGCGCGTTACTCCCTCGAGCGTGTCCGACCCCTCCACTGGGAGCACTTAACCACCGTGGCCGCGCCCTTCACCTGTCCAATCCCGCGCACCGTCTTCGCGGGCGGCCGTCGCACCATTATCTTTTTCCGCAACATCGACGCCACCACGGCGGTCTTCCACCAGCTGCGCGGGCAAGGCTTCGCTGTCTCGCTCCTGCACGCCTCCCTGCCCTACAAGGTGCGCAAGGACATGTACACGGACTTTGCGTCGGGCAGGACGAACATTTTGTGTGCCACCGACCTCGCCGCGCGTGGCTTGGACCTGCACGTGGACCTCGTCATCAACTTCGATGTTCCGACCAACGCGCTGGCTTACCTCAGCCGCGGCGGCCGCGCCGCTCGCATGGGCCGCGAGGGGCAGGTGTGCAACCTGTACAACAAGCATCAGGGTGTGATTGTCACCGCCATCAAGGCGTTTCTGAAGGACAACGTCCCGATGGAGGGACTGAGCAACAACAAGTCGGACATGATGAAGCCGCGCTACGCGGAGTGGCGCACGCACAAGATCAACGCCCTCACGCGGTCGTACGTCTCGCTCATCACCCGCAAGACGATCCCGGCGCACCTGGAGCGCACCTACGTGCACCACAACGCGACGTGGCGGCCAATCTTCCACCCGCAGACGGCCGGCATGCACGGCGGTGTGGCGCCGCGGCAGCAGCAGAAGCTGATGGACCGCGTGATGGAGCAGGCGGTGACCTTCCGGCGCGGGCAGCTGGCGCGCCGCAAGGGTGGTCGGGCCAAGTTCGGGCACCGCTCGATGAAGAGCGGCGTGTGGAACGACATCGGCGGTGTTGCCTCGCGAGAGGTGGCGAACTCGCAGCAGAGCGCGAATCCGGGAGGGGCGGACTTCGGTCCTCCGAGTGGGCCGCCACGGTAAGTCTTCGGGAGAAAAGATGGGCCTTGTCTATGTTTGTACTGGCGACGCTGAGGCGCGAGAGACTTGAATGGTCGTCTTGTTTGATATTGTTGTTGTTGGAGGGGGAGAAGGGGCGGCTGTAGCGCACGCTTTTTTTTTTCTTCTTCTTTCTCTATTCTCACATACTTTTTTTTTTGCTTTTGTTAAACTAATGATTCATCTATTTAAAGGCAAGACAGGGATCGCACCTGCAACCCGTAACAATTTTCGAAACCAAGGAGAGAAACGCATTTGCAAAGCACGCTTGCTTTCGAGGCAAAACAGGAACGGAACAATGAACAACAAGACTTTTTTTTTTCGACGATGCAGCGCATTTTAAGTTAAATGCTAATTAAAAGGGAAAAGTACTGTTTTGTTGTCTGTGAAACTGTATACAATCTAGTATTTTCCATGTTTTGGGTGACGTGCGCGATCCTGATGTCCTCAAGCACTTCGCATTCGCCTTCTCTTTGTCCCACTCCACCTACACATGAATATCTAGGTGTCTACCATCATCAGAGCATTCACATTCCAGAAAATTGAGAACTTTGGAAGGATCATTATTTTGTGCTCAACCATAACTAGCCTTCTTTCTCAAAATTGTGCGCCTTATCCGCTTGCTTACGCGAACGCTCCACACATTTACAACAGCGCGTTGTCTTCGGCAGCGTTTTCCGCCGACCTTTTTTTCTTTTGTATTCCTAGAAGTCTTATTTTTTCCCCCTTACTTCATCTCGAACGTAAGTCTTGTATAGTCCCTACATTCACCCCCTTTAGATTTTTCATTGCGATTTATCCTTACCCCGACACGAGCAAGCACAATTTCTTTTTTGTTGTCTTCACAGTTCATTTATCAGCATGGCATATTTCCGGTCCTCGCCACAACGGCGCATCGCGTCGCCGCCACAGAGTAGTGTCCGTAGATGGACTACGCGTGTGTCCCTTGCAACCGCAGCTCTTTTCTTCCTCCTACTTATCCTCTTCACTCTTTCCGCTAGCGTCGCCCACGCGCACTCGACGCGTGCCGGCGTGACGCTGTGCCCCCGCTGTCCTCTCTGCGCTCGCCCCGGCACCGCCTGGACGGACAAGCTCAAGTACTGCCACACCACCTCCAGCTACGCCCTCTCCCTCTTCTCCCACGGAAAGTCCCGGCTGGCCGCCACGGCAACCCAAAAGGGCGGCGTCAGTCACCGTGAGCAGCGGCAGCGCTACCCGCTCGAACTCCCCTTTAGCACCGACGACGGCGTCCGTGCGCGCTGCATGCGGGATGCAACGGGCCTGCTCCTCTCGCGGGTGCGGGGACAGCCCCAGGTCGTGCAGCCGCTGCTGGACGTGCTGCGCCGCAAACTCGCCTTCCCGCGTGAGCCGGTCGTGGTGCACCTCGCCGGCGATAACGGGGTGGGCAAGACGCACACGGCCCGGCTCGTCTCCCAGGCCCTTTCGCTGCGCTGCTCGGCCGACCGCGACGTCTGCGACGCTGGAGACAACTTGCTGACCATCGCCGGAACTGGGTTTGACGGCATGCCAATTGCCGAGGCGCGGGCGCGTATTGTCCACCAGATCACCGCCCACATGGCGCACTACCCCCACGGCGTGGTGCTGATCGATGATCTGACCGCCATGGAGCCGGCGCTGGTGAGCGCGCTCGCGCCGCTTTTTGGCCGCGCCACGCACTTCGCCGAGCAGCTCGCCAGCGCGGAGGGCAGCCGTTCTGCGAGTACGGGCAATGGGACAGAGAAGTCCCACCGCGGCGTGTCGCCTGCATCGCTGCTGCCGTGGACGTGGGGCTCGTCTCGGCGCGCGGGAGAGCGCACGGACCCGCCTCCGCTGTCGCAGCTGCTCGTCTTCATCACGACCGACTTTGGACGGCAGGGCCGCACCGTCGGCAAGTCGCGGGCAGAGATCGAGGCGATGGTGCAGCAGGACTTTGCAGCTCTCTACGGCACCCTCCTCCCTGCCTTCACACGCACTTTTGTGTTTTTCCCGTTTACGACGGCGATGGCGGAGGAGGTGGTGCGCAGCGTCGTGACAGACCTGCCGTGCGCGCTCGGGGAGCACCTTATCGCGTCGAGCTGGATCAGCGAGGAGGCGACGGCGTTTTTGGTGGAGCAGCACCGGTCGACGTGGTCGGGCAAAGAGAACGGACACGCCCTGCGCCGTCTCATTGAGGATGAGCTAATCTCGCAGCTGATTGTGTATTGGGAGCTGCACGCGGTGCAGGAGCGGCTGGTTGTCCGCTTCGAGCTGGATGAAACGGAATTGCGGGTGGTGCTGCGGCTGCCTCCGCAGAATGACGTGACGAGGCTGCACTTCACTGAAGTGCCTGAAAAGTCGACGATGAATGGTGCGCCACGTGAAGACTCGGAGGGTGATCTGTAATAGTGAGAAAGCTCATTATCCTCCTCCTTTTCCCCTCAATTCTGGTAGTACAGATGAAGGCTACCTGCTTTCCGTCTCTTCCTCCTTTTCCCTTTTTTTTTTGTTGCACCTTTGAAGTATTGTACAAAAACAAACAGAAGTCGTTGTTTCTACTTGTAACTGCTGAGGGAAAAATCAAAGAGAACCGAAATTCGTGCACACAAATGGTTGGTGATTAGACAAAGGGTTTTCACGAACAGGGTAGCACTTATTTAATTTCATTGGTCGCAATTGCGATGCAGCTCAATGCTACTGATTATTCTTCTCTCCTCCGTGCCTTTGCCACTCATCATTTTGAATCTTAACCTTTCACCTTTACAACACTAACAAGCTGATCGTAAGAAAAGGTTTTGTCTGTTCTTACGCATGGAAGCTCCGTCAGCAGCGTCATCCGCCTCGCCGGCCGCGCCTCCCGGTGTCCTGCACCTCGAGCGCTTCCTCGAGTCTGTCTTGAAAAAAAACCTCGACACCGTCCTCTCCGAGCGAGATGATTTGTACAACACCGTAGCGCAGTGCTCGCAGCTGCGGTGGCTGCTGGAGGACATGCAGGCACTCTCCCGCTACCACTCCTTTGTGGAAGCCGCGTCCGCGGCAGAGGCAGCCGGGGAGGCCTCTAGCAGCAGTGGCACAACGAGCAAAACAGAGTCTTCCAGCTTCATCAGCAAACGCGCGAAGGCAGACGCGTACAAACCGCCGCAGCGGAACAAAATTCTTGTCGATCTGGGCAACCACTTTTACACGCAGGGCGTGGTGAAGGATGCCAGTGTGGTGTACATGAACCTTGGTTGTGGGGTAGTGCTGCCCATGTCCCAGGAGGAGGCCCGCGCGTTCTTGAAAAAGAAGGAGTCGGTCGTTCGGGACATGATCACGAACAAGTCGAAGGAGGCGCTGCGCATTAAGTATCGCATCCGCGTCGTGACGGAGGCGATTGCGCGATTGAATGAGAGTCACCTGGGATTGTGAACAGAGTAAAAAAAAAAAAAGTCGTCTACACACGAGTGAGGTGTTGCGCGTACCAGGAGATGATTCTTTGTTTTTCAAAAAAGAAAAACGTCAATGCGTTTTTTTTTCCTTTTGTCCGTGAGAATCGTTACTACACATTCAACGAAATTTAAAAAGCTCTGTTGAGCTAACGCGTGGGGAAACTGATCAGGAACTCCTGCCACAACCGATTGCAATTCTTCTATCAAGGTGTTTCTACGACAACTGATCATCAATGCAACCATCTAACAGGCAAACCATGTTTACAAGATTCAGATTTCAAAAGCAGAAGAAACCGTTTGAACTACTGTCCTCTTCACACCCTCTTTTCCTCGCCTTGCCACCTCACAAGTGTACTGCATTCAGTGTACACACAGCTGTAACACACATATTTTAGCCGAAGTTGTGCTCTTCTGCATTTCTTCAGCAACAAATTATCAAAAAAAAAAAACCTTTAGTATTCGTCTCTGTTGTTGTCGTTGTGTTGTTATCCATCGGAGCACAAGAAAGACGCAGCCCAGCTAACACTAAGTTTCTCATTTGAGCTCCTTATCTTTCTCTCTAGTAACATTTTCAACGGCGTTTCTGTTTTACTCAGCTCCTCTTTTTTCTTTCTGATTTTCACCTTCCTGTTAACGCTTGCTTAGGTTTAAGAAAGTGATTCAATTCTTTCTTGCCAATCACACCGGTTGTCTCTTCTCTTCTATTTTTTTCTTCCCTGGTCCAGCTTTAGCAGCTCTGTTGACCAGCCCAACAACGTTTTGTAGAAATAGATTAGCTCTGTGCAAATTTGATCGATTGTTTTCCGTGTGTAGACTAATTTTTTTGTTCTTCCTCTTACTGAAATTGGCAATATATTGTATTTCCCTCCTAGTTCAAGTACCCCACAATTCTTTTCGTTCACTTTTTTTTTTTGCTCTCTTTTTTTTCTCTGGTGGGTGTGACACTTTTCTTTCCTCTTCTTCTGTTTCCCTGCCGTTCATTGGGTTTTTTTTTTTAAACCTTTCTATCTGTCACAATTCGTCTTTCTAATAAAAAATAATCTAAAAAGATCGTGCGATGTCGTCGCAGATCCCAGCAGAGCCGCTGCTCCTCGACGTGGGCGCCATCGTCGCCTACGAGTGTCTGCTGGACGAAGCCGCTGGCACGACGTCGTGGCGCGTCGGCGCCGTCCGCGCCCTCCCTGCTTCGTCGCCGTCCCACAGCGTGAATGATAGCGCTGTTGCCCACGCAGCTCACGACGGCCTTTACCGGGCAGAAGACGATGCGGTGGTCGTCTCCTCCTCCGGCCAGCCCACGCCGCTGCCGGCCACCACGGCGTGTCAGACGGTGCTGATTCAGCCGTGGATCTCCCTCGCAGCGGGAGCGGCAGACGTGAGTCAGGACAGCGCCGCGGCAGCGGAAGACAAGGCGCGGTCCACCTCCCCCCATCCCCAACAACCACCGTCACAGCAGCAGCACCAGCAGGCGGTCAGCCCCGCCGTGCGCTTCGCGGAAATTGACGCGATGCAGCGCGAGTTGGAAGAAATCCAGCGGTTTGCCCGCGGAGAAAGTAAAGGCGCTCGCGAGGGCACGGCGGGCGACGAAGACGAGGAGGAGGAAGAGGATGAGGAGGACCGTCTCGCAAAGACACTCTCGCAGGCGTACTCGCGGGTGCTGGCCTCCAGCTCACAGTCGCCGCGGCCGCCTCCGCTGGGGGAGAGTGGCATTTCGGCGGAGGGCGATGCCCGCCTCGGCGCCTCGCAGTCGCTCAACGAAAACGGGATCGACGCGAATCCGGAACTGACGCGGCAGATCGAGGCCAAGCGAGCGGAGTTCCGCAAGCGCATTGAGCAGATTGTGGCCGAGATGAAGAAGACGCGCAAGCAGCAGCGCGACCTGCAGGAGGCGCAGGCCAACGCCGAAAAGTCGCTCAACGACGCCCGCGCGCAGCTGCGAGAGGCGCAGGACAAGGTGCAGAAGATCGACATTCGTGCCCTTCGTGAGATTCAGGGCTACCGCCTGCCGCCGGCGGTGGTGAAGCTGGTCATGAGCGCGGTCCTCTGCGTGCTCGGCGAGAAGGCGGCGACGTGGCAGGACGTGGTGACGGCCATGCGTGGCTCGTCCTTCATCTCGAACGTGGTCACCTTCGACCCATCGCAGCTCACGGCGTCGCGCCTGCAGGAGCTGCGGCGCAGCTACATCTCCAACCCGCACTTCTCCCACGAGGACGCGGTGAAGGGCAGCCAGGCACTGGGGCAGTTTCACGAGTGGGTGATGCGGCAGGTGCAGCTGATCGACGCGGACGGCAACTTTGCGAAGTTCCGCACGGAGAAGGAAGCCAGCGCGGCGGCGTTGGCGGAGACGCGGCAGAAGATGGAGGCGGACGCGGCGGAGCTGAAGCACCTGGAGGAGGAGCTCGATGCCCTGTTGCATGAGCGGGTGCGCCAGCAAGAGGAGCACCTGAAATCGACCAGTCAGTCCGTCCTGTCCCCGCACTCGCCAGCCTCGGCAGAAGCGGCGGCGGCGGTGGCAGAAAAGGCCTCCGCCACTCGCGACGACGCAGCATCTCAGCAGCAACAGCAGCGGCAGATGTCCACCGGAGCCCCACACACACACTCGCGCCAACTCTCCATTGACTCGGCGGAGGGCGACAACGCAGCATCGCGCTCGCCAGCGGCGACCTCCTCGCGCCTCCGCGCGGCTGCAGCGGGAGTCTCGGCGAGCAACAACGCCTCCGTCGCGGACACGTCGGCGGCGGCTGGTGATCTCTCCGCAGGACCTCGTGCCAGCAGCACGGTCGCGCAGCAGCAGCAGGTCCTCGCGCTGATTCCGCCCGGCTCGCAGTGGGTCTGCCCGCCCGCCGGAGCCGTGCACAGCACCTATGTCCTCCGCAGCAGCATTCTCTGCGTCCTCGCGTACACGTCGGACGAGCACGACAGCATGAACAACAACACCACCACCAGCACCAGCCAAGGGCCGAGTGCGACGGGCAACGTCTCCACCGTCAGCGCCAGCAACGACATTTTTGAGCTGTCGGAGCCGCAGCAGCACTTTATCGTGGATGCGATGCAGCAACCGCTGAACGAGCGCCCGCCGATGCCGCTGACCGCCGACGAGGCCGCCGTCGAGGCAGCGCGGCGTCTCCGCGAGCAGCAGGCGCGCGACGCCGCGGAGGCGGCGCGCCGCACCACCGTGACGTCGCACCACGTCAAGTCCTTCGACGGCGAGGAGTGGGCGATGGTCGTCGAGGACTCTGCGAAGGAGCTGCGCCGCGCTCTCGTCGAGGACCTTGCGGCCATCTGCCAGGTGCCCAACCGCTCCATCTTAAACGTGGAGTGGGTGCTGGGCAGCCTGCACGTGCAGTGCGACGTGCGCCACACCGCCGACGTCGATGTATCGGCGCTGCAGCAGCGGGTGGAGGAGGGTCCTTACCCTGCCGTGATGGCGCTCTACGAAGGCCGCCAGCGCGTGCGGGACTCGCTGGACGAGGACGCGGCCCGGGAGATGCAGCAGGCAAGCCGCCTGGCCCTGATGGAGGAGGAGATTCAGGCGGCCCAGCAGGCCGAGGCCGATGCTCGCAAGGAGCTGGAGAAGGCGCGGCAGAACTTCGAGCGGCAGCAGCAGGAGCTGGCGGAGCAGATCGCCGTGGCGCAGACGTCGAGCCAGATGGACTACCTCGACGAGGCCCGCGAGCACCTCGCGCTGCGGGAGGCGATGCAGGACGTGCAGTCGGCGCTGAAGGAGCGCGAGGCGCAGATAGCGCGGCTGCAGGCCCGCCTCCACAGCCTCCAGCAGGAGGCGCAGACCGCCGCCGAGGAGCAGCGGGCAGCCGCGCGCAGGGTGGAGGAGCGGCACGCGGCGGAGATGGCAGCGTTGGAGCGCAAGCTCGCAGAACAGGCGGCGCAGACCTCGCAGACAGCCTCAGCGGAGGCGGCGGAACAGCTTGCGAAAATGACCAAGGAGCTTGCCGAGGAAAAGGCGCGCGCCGCAGCCGCCCAGCAGCAGGCGGAAGCGGAGCAGCGAGCACGGCTGCAGGAGGCCGAAAAGGCGCAGCAGCAGCTGGCGGCGGCCACCAAGGAGGCGGAGGCACGCACATCCTTCACGTCCACCCACCACACGAAGACCTTCGACGGGGACGGCTGGGCGGTGGTGGTGAGCGACTGCCCGCAGCTGCTGCGCCGCGCCCTGGAGGCGGACATTGCGGACATCAGCGAGGTGCCGCCCAGCGCCGTGGCCAACGTGCAGTGGACGCTGGGCAGCCTCCACGTCGACTTCGATGTCCGCCACTGTGCGGCGGTGTCGCACGACGCCCTGCAGCAGCGCCTCGACCAGGGCGACTACCCCACTGTTGCCCAGCTCTACAAAGACAGTCTTCAGCGGCACGCCGCCCGCGAAGCCGACGCCGCTGCCGCAGCGCAGCGCACGCAGCAGGTCGAGGAACTGACGCAGCAGCTGCAGGAGGCCGTCGCCGCGCAGGCCGCGCTGCAGCACTCCCTTCAAGCAATGGAGCTAACCCGCACGGCGGCAACGGAGCGGGCCGAACAGCAGCAGCAGGAGGCCCTCAACAGAGCCCGCCAGGCGGCGGAGCAGACCGTCCAGGACCTCACCCGGCAGCTGCACGCCGCACAGGCGGCCCTGGCGGAGGAGGAGGAGCGTCACCAGAAGGAAATGGCCGAAGCGCAGGCGCGGGAGGCGGCGTTTGCGGATGGGCACGGCGACACCCAGCGCGACCTCGACGCGGCAAGGAGGGACCTCGAGGCAACGCGGCAGGAGCTGCGGGTGGCGAATGACAATCTCAAGAAGCTCGAGGTGCAGACCCGCAAGGACGCCATGGAGGCGGAGAAGAAGCTGGCCGCGGTGGAGAAGGCGCAGCAGCAGCAGAAGGCCGCGGAGGTGAAGACAGCGGAGAAGGCGACGGCCGAGCTGGAGCGCAAGCTGCGGGCCGCGCAGGCCGCCCTGCAGGAGCAGGGGAAGCTGCACCACGCCGAGGTGGTGAAGCTGCTGGCCCAGCTGGCGATGAGCGAGTCGGCGCTGCGGCAGCTGCAGGACGAGCACACCGCCCAGCAGAGCGCCGCGCAGCGGGAGGAGGAGAAGCAGCGGGAGCTGACGGACGCGCAGTCTCGCGCTGCGGACGCCCACGCCGCTCTCATCGCTGCCGTGACGTCGCAGAAGAACGCGCTCGAGGCCGCCGCGCAGCACTGCGAGGAGGCGACGCAGCGGCAGTCGGAGGCCTCGGCAGCGGCGGCGGCGTGTCGGGAGCAGCGCAGGGCGTCGCTGGAGGGCATTCGCGAGAAAGTGAGGGCCCTCGCGGCCACGGCGGAGGGCGGCGATGGCGAAGAGGACAACGGCGCACAGGAGACGTCAGCCGCGTTGAAGGAGTCGCTGGCACGTGATCTGGCCGCGCTGCTGGCGGCGGCGAAGAAGGCGAAGGACGACGCCGACGCCGACGTGGCGCAGTCGCGCAGTGCCACCGCGGCAAAGCAGCAGTTGGCGGAGCAGGCCGGCTCGCAGGTGGCCCATCACGAGAAGATGAGGGCGGAGGCGAAGGCAAAGCATTGTGCGTTGCGTGCGGCCGCGGAAGGCGACGCAAATCGTGCAGCAGCAGCAGCGGCCAATGGCACCTGTGGTGAGAATGATACCAACGGTGCGGCATCGGCGGCACAGGAAGTCGAAGAAGATGCGGAGCTGGCCGCGCTGAGTGCCGATGTGGCCGCCGCCGCGGAACGCTTTGTTTCTGCGTACAACACCCTGACGGAGGCGGAGGAGCGGCGGCTGCAGGCGTGTGTCGAGGAGGCCGAGGACATGGACCGGATGCTGCGTGGGGCGGACATGCAGGGGAGCAGCGATGTCTCGCAGCTGATGCGGGAGGTGCATGAGCTGGCAACAAAGAGCTTCTTGCAGCGTCATCAGACGGCGTGGATGCACACCTGCCTGTGCAGTCTTCTCCTCACCGCTGTGGCAACGCTGCAGTACAAGAAGTACGCAGTTTAGCGCGCCAGTGTAGTTTGTTTGTTGTTTGTGGTTGCCAAAAAGTGAGGAATGGAACGATATTACTGTCATTTTCTCATCTTTTTTTTTTTTTTTCGTAAACTCCTATGCAATTTTACGGTAGATGCTTGGGAGACTTTAAAAAAAAAAAGTGTTAATCCTTTTAAGGCTGCTTTTTAACTTGAGCTGTTGACGCACTTTGCGACTGTGACTTTCACGTTGACACATTTAAAGTAATTTTAAAAAAATTGACTGAGAGTGAACAAAAAATGTGAGAAGTTTTTTATTTTAAACCAAACGCCGGCGGTTTAAGAAGCAGAATTTCTTCGCCGAAAAAAAAAATGGAGCCTCGCACTCTTGAGTTGATTTATTGCTCAACAACGCGTTGTCATCTGCCTTCAGCTCCTAGTCTCTACACTTTCTTTTAATTCTATTTCTACACTGCTCCCACCGTTAAAGCTTCTTTGGCATACAATTTTTTTTTCTAAGCCTTGTTCATTCAATAGCGCAAGGCAGTCACTCACTTATAACCTCTTCGTCGAATTTGACTTATACCATCGCATAATTCGCTTCTTCTTCTTCTTTTTTCCGTAGCATACACTGACTGACTGTATTCAGTATTATCACTAGCGTATCCTCCCTCCTCCTGTTAAAGGCTGTTGCGAAGTAAACTATCATATCCCTTATTTCTATTTTCTTTCTTTTTTCGCCTTTGTGTCCGGTTGTTGTCGCTGTCGTTAGTAAGCATAGAAACGCATCGTTTAAAATAAAGTAATTTTCCTCTCTATTTTCTGTACGTCGGTGTTGCCACTTGCATTCCCGAAACATAATTTAAAGTCCTTGCGAGAAGCTCTGCACGCACCACATAAACGACGAAGAGTTGTTCAAAAGCGAATCGTCTGCACACGCGTGTGAGCAATTTGACAACTGTCGAAGAGTACTTTTTTGGAACTTTTAAACCGATACAAAAAAAAAAAAAGATCATGCCGTCTCGCCGCAGAGGTGGCAAGCGTGGAGCAGCGCAGGCTTCGCAGGACCACAACGACGAAAACGTCAACAGCAACGAGCAGAGCAGCAACGAGGAGGCACCAGCAACCGAGAATGAAGAACAACAGCAGCAGCAGGAACAGTTGCCGGCTGCCCCGCCCATGACCCTCGACGAGGCCTCCCTCTCCGTTCTTCAAGACGAAGAAGACTCCTACCGCGTGGTGTGGGAGCACGACGAGCACCTCGCCCGCATCCGCGCCTACACCGACTTCTTCGACCAGCTTGCCGTCATGACCAAAGCTGCGAGCCGCGCGCACGGCCACAGGGCAGGGCCGGCAGCGGGCGGCGGGCAGTCGCCCATGCCGCTGGCACCGTCGCCAGACCGCACGCCGACCGACGTGGGCGACTTCGCCATTCACAGCGAAAGTGCGGGGCTGCTGTCCCCCTTTACGTCGGTGGATCGGGAGGTGCTCATGGCCAGCGCGGCACCACCAGGCACCTACCCGGCCACCAGCTGGGGGGCCTTCAGCGCCTCGGACACCATGTCCCCCACCGCCGCCGCCGACGCGCACCTGATTAGCCGGCTGGAAGCGGAGAAGCTGCGGCTGGCGCAGGAGCTGCAGGCGAGTCGCCACACCATCCAGCAGCTGCAGACGTCTCTGCAAGAGGCACGCGGGGCAGCGGAGGTGGTCGTGCCGCAGGAGGGAGAGAAGGCTGCGTCGAACGCGCCGCAGACGCACCGCCGGCTGGCCTCGCCCAGTTCGGTGTCTTCGCTGACCAACTCCGCCTCCCGCCCGCACAGCAGCACGCCGTCGCCGTCGTCGGAGATCTCGCCCGAGTCGGCGATGGCGCCCGCCGCTGCCGCCGCCGCGGTGGACGACTTCGACCGGCGGCGATCCGAGACGCAGCAGTTCGCGCCGCCACCACCACCACCCGCTTCCTCTCTCCTGGCGCAGCCATCGCAGCCCTCCTCTCACACGCAGACCGCCACGACATCGCCGCCGCGCCACGCCCGTCGCGCCTCCCCGTCTCCGAGTCGCAGCGCGGCCCCGCCGCGGCCTATCGACGTGTCAGAGTTTTTCTGGTCACTGCACGTCGCCCCACCTCCGGCCGCGCTGCACGAACAGTGCGGCTACCCGGAGCACTGCCAGGCGGCCGCGCTGCGCAGTCCGCAGGAAGGCGGCAACGGCGGCAGCTACGGAGCCACGGCGGTCGCCGTCCCGGCCGCCACGCGGGAGGAGGAAGCCGCGCTGGCGTGCGAGAGTGCGTGGGTGGACTCGAGCTTCTACTGCTACAACATCATGGAGGAGATGTCGTCCCTGCGCGTCGTGCGCTCCCTCGAGGACGTGGTCGACGAGGACGCCGGCAGCAAGCCGCTCACCCTCATGACGGAGGACGAGGTGACGCGGCTGCTGCTCGACCGCACCCCAGCCACCGGGCGGTCGCCGGCCAGTTCGCCAGTACCGCAGTCGCTGCCCTTCTTGGCGAGCCCCGTGCCGCCGAACGGGAGCGGCTACGGCATGGCGTGGCCCGCCACCGCGCCGCTGCACCCTTACGGCGGTAGCAGTGCGCAGGAAGCGGCGATGTTGTTTGACGGGAGTCCGGTGACGTCGCACGCAACCCCCGGTGTGTCGCAGCGATATCGCCTACCCTACCTGCAGCGGCTGTGGATGACGTCTGTGCTGCGGCAGTACTTGCTCTTCCTGCTGCTCACGATTGCCTGTGTGCTGTTGCTGATTCCCGGCATGATGCTGGGCACGGTGAACGTGTTCGAGGCGGCGGACGGGGACGACTTCTACGTCACGCGCAACCGCTTCGGGCGAAGTGCTCTGCTTGTCGTTGCGCGTCTCGGTGCGTGCTGCCTCGTCTTCCTTTTCTTTTTTGTGTACGTTTACGCCGAGGGCGGCCGACGCCACGCCGCGAAGCTTGTGTCCCGCACCAGCTCCCTGGACCGGATGGTGACTCCACCATCGCCACCGCCGCCGACCGAAACAGCAGCCGTGGAGAGTGCGAACAGCCTCAGCAGCAACCACCACAAGAACAACACTAACAATGGGAGCATCCCAGCTTCCACCAACTCCCCCACCCGCACAGTGGGCGGTGCGTCTCGTCTTCACCCTCTTGGCACGTTGGTGCACTTTGTTCTCTGCCTCGGGGCTGGCCTTCTCTTTGCCGGGTCGTTTCTCTTTTACCGCGGCTGTACGGGCCGCAGCCTTCCCATGGCCGTGGTGGGCATGGCCCTCTACGGAGCGGGCGAGGCGCTGTTGCTGGGTGGTGTGGGCACGGTGATCAGCGCTGAGGTGGGCGTGGCGGCTGGCGTGAACGTGAGTCTGCAGATCCTCCTCTCTAACTGGCTGCTCGTCAACGCCTTCGGCTCCTTCGTGTTCCCGAAGCTGAGCTATTACGTCTACAGCCCATCGCAGCTGCTGCGGTCGCAGGTGTACACGACCGGCATTATTGCCGCCTTTGTCTTTGGCCTGGTGATGCTGAGCCCGCGGGATTTGATTGAGCGGGCGGGGCAGGCGCACGCCAAGTTCCTGTCTCCGCGCAAGCTGCTCTCCGCCGCCCGCCACGACGTGTCCCTCTGCTTCTACCTCCGTGCCGTGACGGTGGGTCTCTTGACGGCCGCGGTGATGCTGATGCTTGTGGCGGGTGCCGCCGTCTTTGTGCCATCGCAGGCCGAGGCGGCGAGCATGGCGGAGTCAACCAAGTCGAAGGAGCTTATGAGCACCAACACGGGCAAGCGCAGCGGCGGCACTGCTGGAGAAGGCGTGCCCGACGCGGCGGTCATCGCCGGCTCCGTGGATCGCTGGTCGTCGCAGCAGCGCCACGCGACGGTGTACCTCTTCGCCTTCGCCCTCCTCCTGGTGCCCTTGTGCTTCATCCCGCGCCTGGCGGCGGTGATCAACCGGTGGTGCCCCGTGGCGCTCATGACGACGCTGCTGTGCCTCCTGTGGTCCGTCAGCACCGCCTCGTCGTGGGCCACGGCACTGGGCGTGAACGCGGCAGCCCCAAACAGCAGCAGCAGTGCGGCCGGCAAGAAGTCGGAGCGGCTGTGGGAGTGGTGGATTTGGACTGGGCGGCACCACCTCTTTACACCGTCCATGCTGGTCTGCGGGGTCGTCACGGGAGTCATTTACACGATTGTCGTGAGTAGCCTGCTCCGCTCCATCGCCAATGCCGGGGTGCAGCTGCCCGTCTCGCACCCGGCACGGTGGCGCATGGCGTTTCACGAGCGTGACCGCCGCCGCGTACGCAAGACGACCACGACGACGACGACGCCATCCGCCTCCCCATCGTCGTCGTCGCTCACGCCTGCCACGGAGGCCTCCCCGCTTCTCCCGACCGCCGTCGAGGACGCGTACGCGGATGAGCGGATGCGTGCGGTCCGCATGCAGCTGCGCGGCGGACCAGCCGTGATGACGGTGCTGGTGGCGCTGCTGATTATGATTCTGCTCATCACATCGGTGACGGTAATTACCGTGGCGGCGGCGCTGCTGACGGACCGAGACGAGAATCCGGTTTACGTGAACGCGGTCATGCCGGGCGTCACCTGGGACCAGCATTTGTTGGTGAAGACAGTCGTGACAAGTGTGTTTGCGCTGGCGATGCTCGTGCAGTGGGTGGAGGTGTTTCACCGCTTCTGCTGCTCTTGCTGCTGCTAGAAACCGAATAGAGGGTTTTTGAGTCTTCGATGCATAGATTGGCTTTACGATGTAAAAAAAAAAACGCCTGAAAGGGGAAAACAGCTTTGGTTTATTTGTTTTCACTGTATAGAAGCCTTTTTTTTTTCTGCACCTTTCTGCCCGTGTGTATTCCACAGTGTTGTGGTGGTTTTTCTTTTTCTTTTCTTTTCTTAAACACCTTGGGTCTTTTACGGTGAAGCTGCGAGCTATTTCACGAGCTTTGTGCCATCTGTGTTGGCTTCCTGTTGAACATTCTGTCGATGACGGCGACACCTTCTCCACATAAAAATAATAATAATAATAATAATAATAATATTACGTACGCAATCACTGTTGGATTGGCGTGGCCCTTCCGATGAAGTTGACGCACTCAAAAGAGCAGCGCACCCCTTATCGTTGAGAATATGCGCAAAATTTTTACCATAATAAAAAAAAATAGCTTTCTGTTAAGTTATGGTACGTTTTGCTCTGCTCCGTACTTCTTCGTACTTTGTCTTCATGGTAGGGAAATTGATCTCGCCTTGCCAATCTTTGGTCGTTTGTCACGCTCAACATTTCCTTGTTTTTTTTCACTCGTCTTCATCTTCTCTCCCTGTCTCATCTCTCTCGCTTGCAATGTAACAATAAGAGAAAGAAAAAAGAACGGAATTTTTTCTCTTTTCACCCCGCCCGACCATACGTTTATACACACGCCAACGTCTCTCGTGTCGCTACCATGGCAGCCGCCACCGCAGAAGGGTTTGACCGCAACGTGCTCGACTTCGCCACCTACGAAGACTACCTGGACCAGCAGGTGACCGGCGAGGATCTCTTCTTTCTTGAGGATCAGGAGGCCGCCCGTAAAATAGTGGAGCTCGGCTACAAGGGCAAGGATGTGCTGAGCAGGGAGGAGTTCGAGGCGGCGCAGCAGCTGGCCCGCACTGGCCCCATGAAGCGTCGCGAGAGCGCTGAAGTCATCTGCAGTGTGGGCAAGGATGTCAGCGACAACCCACTTCTGGCCGCGCTGGCGAAGCGTGAGGAGCTGGTGCGCACGGGCAAGCTGGCGACCATTCTGTTTATTCGCGACTACGTGGGTGGGCAGGAGGTGTCGGCGTACATCGACTACGGCCACCGTCTGCGCAGCGAAAACTTCGAGGCATACTTCAACAAGGAGAAGAAGCTGCTACCCAAACGCAGCGACCTCAGCTACTACAACTGGAAGACGCACACGCTCTTCTACAACAACAGCCCGACGTTCCAAGTTCTCGCGGACAGCGAGCTCGGGCTTGTGATGAAGCACAAACGCGACCGCAAGGCAATTCACGTAGATCCGAATGCGGCTTCGCCCGGCGACAACTGCAGCCGCACCGTTGTGCCTTGCAAAGACTATCTCCAGGTTGTCCTGTACGACCACGTCACCCGACGCAAAAACTAAGCGAGAGAAAGAGAGGGAGAGAGAAAACATGAAATTTACTTAAACGGTTTAAAAGAAAAAGTCTACACATCGGCACTTTTTCCAGGCTTCTTTGTGTTTTGGACGTCAAGAATTTGTTTTTCCTGTTTTCATGTATAGTCTTGTGTTATATGGTCATCCTTTTTTTTCTTCTTTTTTTTTTCATTGTACGCGTTTCGCAATGAAGTTCATGTTTACTATTTCAGCTTCTGAATTAAAAACAAAACCGCTTTCAAAGGTTGCAACAGTGCGTGTGGAGGTTACGGTAAGAATTTTTTAGACGGTGGCGACGTTCGATGGTGTGTCTCGCAATTATCCATACGAATGCAAATACAATTTTCTAATTCTCTCTATAACATCACATCATATTTTCCCTTCCCTTCTTTACTCTACATCACCTTACATTCTTGACCCAATCAACAGAATTCTTTGAGCTCTTTCTCTTTTCTCTTTTCTCTTTTCTCTTCTTCCCTTGCTTTTTGCTTTTCTGTGTCGCTCTTCACCTTGACAGAGCACCCTTATCGCAACAAACAAACCCACTTTTATCGTAATAAAAAAACTAACTTCCCGCCTTTTTTCCTTCTGTTTGTCTTACCATTCAGAAGTCTTCTGAACTGCCCCGTCGAATCTTCTTTATAAAGTCAAACAAACAAAAGGAAAAATTTGTGAAAGAAAACATGTCTGCTGAGAACAACGCAGCTGCGCAGCCGCCGGTGGCGGTCAAGAAGCCGCACCGCGTCACCTTCGGCTTCGTCGAGGGCGAGGATCGCGGGCCGAACCCGATGAACCCGCCGCGCTACCACGAGGATCCGTACTTCTGGATGCGCGATGACGAGCGCAAGAACCCCGAGGTGATTGCCCACCTCGAGAAGGAGAAGGCCTACTTCGAGGCACGCAGCGCCGACACGCTGGCTCTGCGGGATGAGATCTACGCCGAGCACATCTCGCACATCAAGGAGGACGACATGTCCGCGCCGTACGTGGACGGCCCTTTCCGCTACTACAACCGCGAGGTGAAGGGCAAGTCGTACAAGATCCACTGCCGCGTGCCGAAGGACAAGGAGCCGGGCGACGCCGCGGCGGAGCAGGTGATCATCGACGTGAACCAGGTCGCCGAAGGCAAGGCTTTCTGCGACGTCATGGAGGTCGAGCCGGCGCCGCCGGAGCACGACCTGGTGGCCTACTCGGTGGACTGGAGCGGCAACGAGGTGTACACTATCGAGTTCAAGCGGGTGTCCAACGAGGCGGAGAAGATCGCGGACGTCGTGACCGGCACCAACGGCGAAATCGTCTGGGCCAAGGACGCGACAAGCTTCTTCTACCTCACCAAGGACGACACGCTGCGCGACAACAAGGTGTGGCGTCACGTGATGGGGCAGCCGCAGTCCGCCGACGTGTGCCTTTATGAGGAGCACAACCCGCTCTTCTCCGCCTTTATCTACAAGTCGGCGGACAGCAACACGCTCTGCATCGGCTCCCTGTCGTCCGAGACGACGGAGATGCACCTGCTCGACCTGCGCAAGGGCAACGACTACAACACGCTCGAGTCCGTGCGGGCGCGCGAGAAGGGCGTCCGCTACGATGTGCAGATGCACGGCCCGTCGCACCTCCTCATCCTGACCAACGAGGGCGGGGCCGTGAACCACAAGCTCGTCATCGCCACGCGCGAGCAGCCCGGGGACTGGTCGAACGTGCTGGTGGAGCACAGCGACGAGGTCTTTATGGAGAACATCGCCGTGCGGGCGCGCTACCTCGTCGTCGCGGGCCGCCGCGCGGGGCTGACCCGGATCTGGACGATGACGGTCGACCCGCAGGACGGCGTGTTCAAGGCCGGCGCCGGTCTGCGCGAGGTGGAGATGGACGAGCCGATCTTCACGGTGCACCTCGTCGAGTCGCAGATGGCCGAGTACGAGGAGCCGACCTTCCGCATGGAGTACTCCTCCCTCGCCACGCCGAACACGTGGTTTGACGTGAAGCCGGAGGACCACTCCCGCGTCGCCGTGAAGGTGCGCGAGGTGGGCGGGGGCTTCGACGCGGCCAACTACAAGGTAGAGCGCCGCTTCGCCACCGCGCCGGACCGCACCAAGGTGCCGCTCTCCATCGTCTACCACAAGGACCTCGACCTCAGCCAGCCGCAGCCGTGCATGCTGTACGGCTACGGCAGCTACGGCCTCTGCATGGACCCCCAGTTCAACATCAAGCACCTGCCCTACTGCGACCGCGGCATGATCTACGCCGTGGCCCACATCCGCGGCGGCAGCGAGATGGGCCGCGCCTGGTACGAGGTCGGCGCCAAGTACCTGACGAAGCGCAACACCTTCTCCGACTTCATCGCCGCCGCCGAGTACCTCGTGGACTCGAAGATGACGACGCCGGAGCAGCTCGCGTGCGAGGGCCGCAGCGCCGGTGGCCTTCTGATGGGTGCCGTGCTGAACATGCGTCCCGACCTCTTCAAGGCCGCGCTGGCGGGTGTGCCGTTTGTCGATGTCATGACCACCATGTGCGACCCCAGCATTCCGCTGACGACGGGTGAGTGGGAGGAGTGGGGCAACCCGAACGAGTACAAGTACTACGACTACATGCTCAGCTACAGCCCGATGGAGAATGTGCGGGCGCAGGGCTACCCGAACATCATGATCCAGTCGGGGCTGCACGACCCGCGTGTGGCGTACTGGGAGCCGGCCAAGTGGGTGAGCAAGCTGCGTGAGTACAAGACGGACGACAACGAGATCCTGCTGAACATGGACATGGACAGCGGCCACTTCTCGGCTAAGGATCGCTACAAGTACTGGAAGGAGTCGGCCATCCAGCAGGCATTCGTGTGCAAGCACCTGAAGAGCACCGTGCGCATGCTGGCTCGCAAGTAAATAAAGTAATGGTGAAGGCATTATTCGCTTTCACGCACACTCACATATCTTATAAAGCAGCGTCCCCTTTGTTTCTTTCTTTCTCTATTTTCCTTTTTTTTTTTAAACAGAAGCGCAGTCACCTATATGTAAAAAAAAAAAAAAGATGAGTCAAATACGCGCAACACCCTAGGAATCAAGCTTTTTCTTTTTAAATACGGCGAATGTCGGGAATGTTCTGTTGAAGTACGTCGTCGTATCACCCCGCATCTATTTCTCTCTAGTTCAACGACTAGACAAAGTGTCATTGCTTTTTTTGTTGTTGTTCACTTTTTCTAACTTATCACTATTATTTCTGTTTTTTTTTTCTCTCTTACACAATTTTATCGAGCTAACGCGCTATATGAAGTTTTAAATTTAAAAAATATATATTGGCTTTTTTTTGTTGTTGTTAAGAGCTTGGCTGTTGTTGGGAGCAGCGGCATCCCACAGCAACGATGACGCCGCCAATGGGCATTAAGCTTCTGTAGGTGTCATCAACGTCATCGCGCTTTTTTTTGGCCCGCAAAGAAACTGGTGAAGAGGGAGGATTTGGTGCACCCGCCAGTGCACGCCTTTCCTTGAGTTTGTGTAGACTGGAAGGAATAAGAGGCTCTATCTTTGTTTCCAATAGCCTCTGTAACTCTCTTTCTCTCCCCCTTTGTGTCCTTCTCTGCTTTTACATTGCTGTGCGCGCTTCAGCGCACATTCAAGCTGTCCTTCATCGACAGTGGAAAACCTCGCGCTCTTTTCGTGTTTGCGCAAATCACAATAAAAAAGGTGAAAAAAGTACGTGATTCATCGATTTCTTCACTGACCTTAGTTTCCAAACTCTTTCTCTTTCTTAAAAGTGAGGGGTTTTTTTTTTCTCCGGATGTAAACAAAATCTCAATTTCTTTCACTTTTATTTTGTCTTTACAATTAGATTTTTCCACCTCTGAATTTGTACGTCTATTTCGCAGTCGAGGTTTTCTGGTCTCTACAAGGTCGTAGTCCGAGCCTTTTCTATCCTCGACTGGATAAAATTGTTCAACTAGCCGTTCTTCTTTTATTTTCTTTGTGTGTTTGTGTCTTTTTGTGCGTCCCACACTTTGCTGCTTGTCAGGAATAAATTTTATATCTTCCTCAAGCGGCGCTTGATTGCTCTTATTTGTTGCTGCGAACGCGCTCCAATTCTATTTTCTAGACTTTTGTCCTCTCAAATTGCCTCATCCAGAGCCCTCTCTGCTCGCTCATTTACCTCGCTAAGCTTTTACGATGTCGCTCATCGAAGAAGCGCGCGTTCAGCTGGAGGCGGAGGCGTCGTCGTACATCCGAAGTGCGCAGCAGCCCTTCAACCCTGTCCTGCCCCCGACCGACAGAAACCTTCTCGCCCTTGGCGCGGCCTTCACCAAAAAAGGTGGCGCCACAACAACAACAGCGACTGCCGCTGCCGCTGCGCTGGCCTCCACCCTCAACGCTGCAACCGGCAAATCCGTTAAGCCCACCACCACAAACCACAGCAGCAACAGCAATGCCAACCGTGCTGGCAACCAGAAGCAGGCACGCGCGAAGCTGATGGAGATGATTAAGAAGCTGCAGCGGGCAACCCTCATTGCCGTGCAGGTGGCGAAGGACGAGGCCGACGCTGCCGACGGCGCTCACGCGTCCCGCCGAAGCACGCGGATGGAAGGCATGTCTCGCCAGCACAGCATGCAGTCCGTCACATCGCCCAACAAGAACTCGTTTGCCACCTCCACGTTTCCGCCGCTGGCTGGGGGACCGGCGGCAGCAGCTGCAGCAGCAGCAGCAGCGGCGGCGACAACACGTCCAGGGAGCAAAAAAGGCGCTGCGAATCAAAAGGCAGCCGCGGCGCTGGACGCCACCGCGACGGAGCGGCGCGCGGATGCGCGAGTGCCGAGTCCTCATCAGCCCACCGAGCAGTCCTTTTTCTCAGGCACGCGGCAGTCGCAGGGCTTTCAGCGCCGCCATCGCGACACGGAGCGGTCGCTCTCCACCGCCACCTCGGCTCTCGGGCGTGAGCGCAGCAGCTCGCCCAACTCGGCCGCCAACGCGGCCAACAACGCGGCCAACGCGCTGCGTCGCCTGGAGGCGTCGCTCATCTTCACGAAAGAATGTCTGCAGTACGCCGCCACCTTCGCCGAGGCGGGGCTGACGCAGGAGGCGCAGTCGTGCTTTCTGCAGCTCATCGCGCAGGACATTAACGGCTGGTACGAGCCCATCGTCGCGCGTTGCGTGGAGCGGCGCCCGCAGACTTTCGCCTCCGCCGCGGTGTCGGCAGGGCAGCGCAAGGATCAGCGCGAGGCCGCCGCGCCGTCGGCGAGCACCTCCCAAGCGGGTCGGCGTCGCATCAGCAAAGGGAGGGCCCTCAAGGACGGCCGCAAGCACGGCTCCGTCTCCGCGACGAGTCTGGAGATGTCGAACCAGCTGGGCAGCGTCGCCTCGCCGCCCCCACCCCCACCGCAGCAGCAGCAGCGAGCGGACGACGCCGCGAATGCCGAGGCTGCGCTGACGGAAGGAATTCGTGTGACGGACACCCTCGACGTCTTCGCCAGCGACGTCCCGCTGCCGCTCGCCCTGCAGGTGTACAAGTGTGTCCTGCGCTACCGCGCGCTCGTCACGTACATCCGCTTCCGCGAGCTGCTGCAGTCGGACGTGTACGGCGACGCCGCCGGGATGGCGACGAGCGTGGCGGCCTGTGCCTGCGTGGAGGAGCTCGTGGCGCAGCAGCAGCGCGTGCTGCACACCGTCACCTTCAGCGCGGCCGCCGTGATGGGTCGGGAGGAGGCGAAGATCAAGGAGGACGTCTCTCACACCGGCGCGCCGCGGCCCGTCAGCGCTATTGTGATTACGGGGGGCTGCAAGCTCGTGGACTTGCTGGCGGAGCCGGCCAACGCGAAGCCGAGCCTCACCTCCATCGAGTCCATCATGGACGACCCGCCGCCGCGGCTGTACGCCGTGGACGAAGTCGCTGCGCCGGTGCTCTTTTCCACGCGCCTCTACGTGGCGCGAATGTGCGAGCAGCTCTCCACCTATGTCCGCACCACAACAGGCGAGATGGCGCGTGTCTGCGGGGAGGTGCGGGCGTCGGTGTACCAGCGCTGCCTCGACGCCCTCCGCGCGTCCATCTCCATGTCAGAGCTGCACCTCGCGAAGACGGCCGGAGCCGCAGCGGCGCCGACGACGACGACGACCGCGAAGGAAGTGGCCGGTACATCGTCTTTAAAGTTCGCCGAGAAGAAGGCGCCGACACCGGCCTGCGACAAGACGTGCCTCCCGCTCGCCTCGGTCGAGTACCTGCCGTGGCGCCTGCAGGAGTACGCGCTCCTCCAGCAAACCTACCTGCAGCTGGAGGATGGGGCGGCGGCGGCCGTTACGGCAGCCGAGCACGCCCTCCAGCAGGTGCTGCAGCTGGCGGAGCTGGAGTACCTCGACCCCGTGCCCCCGCCCGCCTCTGCCACGCTGGTGCTGGACACGGCGGTGCAGCAGTGTGCCGGCTGGCTGCTCGTGGCGATGTGGCGTGCGGCCACTGCGCAGGGCAGCAACAGCGGCGTCAGCGCGTACCTGGCCACGGCGTCGCCCATCGCGGGCGGAGGGCCTGTGCTGGGCAACACGTCCGCCACGACGTCAGCCGGCACCGGCGGCATGTCGCCCGGGGAGTCGACCTCCCTCATGCAATCCAACGGCGGCGGCGGAGACGGTGGTGGGGGGGACGGGGCAGGGGCGGCCGCGCTGCTCACCGCAGCCACCGCGCGCACCGCCATGGCGGCCATCGTGTCAGCGGTGCAGCAGGCGGTGCTGTTTCTCGCCACGTCGCAGTCGGCCGTGGCCAGCGCGGTGGTCGAGGCCACCCCGCGACGCGGCTCGCGCAAAGGCGGGTCAGCCATGCCAGGCAACGCGACCTTAGGTACGGCAGCAGCAGCAGCGGATGGTGGCAATGCAAACAACGTTAACAACAACGGTGACGGGGCGGCGGCGGCGGTGGCGATGGATGGCACTCGCCTGCTCGTCGTGTTGTGGACGTGCGTGACCCACGTACAGCAGCAGTGCAGCCTCCTGGCGGGTCGCATCGCCACGGCGGAGGCCCTCGCCGCAGCCGCAGCCGACGTCGAGTACGCCGAAGCCCAGGAACGTATGTGGGGCGGTGCTGACGCTGCCATGATGGGCCGCGCCTCCCCTTCCCCGCCACCGGCGCAGGACCACAGCCCGCCGTCCAAGCACGCCGCAGCAGCAGCAGCCAAGTCGCCCTCAGCGCGAAAGGTCAACCCGAAAAATAAACGGTCGCCGTCCACGTCGCCGCAGCCGGTTGCGGACGCAGAGGCGGCACGACTCGCCAATGACGCCGCCTCCGCCATGCCAGCTGTGCTCCGGCACCCGCATCCGGCGGTGGCGGACCTGGCCCTCCACTTCCCCCGCATGGCGCTGGAGCTGCTGCTGAACCTGGCCAGCGTCGTCGAGGCAGCCGGAGCCGTGCCGCAGGCCTCCGCCTCCGCCGGACATCGCCGCGCCAAGTCGAACAAAAACCGGTCGTCAAAGCTCGGCGAGGGCGGGCCGGACAGCAGCCCGGCGAAGAACGCTGGCGGCAAAAATTTCAACGATGCGGCGGAGCGGAAGGCCTACAAAACCGGCCGTCGCCGTGCCTCGAGTGTGGCGATGACGGGCGGCAGCAACGACTCACCGGGGTCCAGCTACGGACCTTTTGGCAACAGCCTCACCGCCAATCCAGCCGTGGCCGCCGCCGCCGCCATGGCCGCTTTCAAAGTGCGCCTGCTACACTGCGTCTACCGTGGCTGCGTAGAGAGTCTGGAGGTGCTGATGCACGCCGCGGCGGTGCGGCACGACAGCGGCGGCGCAGGCGGGTCGTCGCTGAGTGTCCTGACGCGTGCAACGGCCTGGACGGATATCGTGGACGTGCTCGGCTACTGCGACGAGACGGAGACGGAGGCGGACGTGCTGCCCAGCCTCAGTGACGCCATGCCCGCGGAGTCCCCCGCGCCCGGACCGTCGAGCGCCTCACCGCCGTCCTCTGCGTCTCTGTCAGCCTGCTTCCTCTACAACCCGGCAGACACCCGCTGCCTGCTGCGTTGGGTGTCGTGGGAGGCGCTCTTCAGCGTGCCGAGCGACGCGACCAGCGCCTTCAAGGAGAGCGGCGGAGGACTGCCGTTTACCGCGAAGAGCTTCATCGAAGCGGGGGTGGTGCGTGCCGTGACGGCCCTGCGCACCCTCACCTTCTCCTCCCCGCGGCCGGCGCTGGCGGTGCGCATTGGCGTCTCCGTGGAAAGCTGGTGGCGCACCCAGCTCCTCCCTCTGTCGAACAAAAGTGCGACAAAACCCGCTGCCGAGGCCGCGAAGAAGAAAACCACCACCGCGACAGCCACAACGGCAGCAGCGGCGGCGTTGACGCTGACGGCGACCAATGCGGCGGCGCTGGCGGCGCAGGCCACGAAGCTGGCCACCTCCGTCGCCATGGAGTGCGCCGTGCGTTGCACGCAGCTGCTGCGTGCGCTACTGCTCTCCTCCGCCCTCCATCAACAGCTGCAACAGCAGCAGCAGCAGTCGTCTTTGGGCAACGGAACCACACCACCAGTGGTCAAGGAAAGTCCGCTGGCGGCGGTGCTGGGTCTCTTTGACATCTGCGCCACCGCCCTGGACGTCGCTGACGCACCGCAGCTGCACCTCTTGTCGTCGCCCTCTCCCATCGCCACGCCGTCGCACCAATCCCCCGCGTCGACGCCGGCGGGGGAGGTGTGTCAGCCGGAGGAGGAAGTGCGCCCGTCCAGCGCCACGTCGTTGTCACCGGCGGTGTCGCTCACCCGTGCCGAGCACGCCGAGATGGAGGCGGCCTACGCGCTGCTGTGTGCGCAGTCGCAGACCTCGCTGCGGCTTTCTCTGTGGCAGCGCATTACCGCCCGCGCATCCTCCTCTTCTTCTTCCTCTTCGTCGTCCGCCTTGCGCGACGGCGCAGCAACCACCACGACGGCGATGAACGAGTTCAGCGAGGCGGATCATACTGCCATCGGTGACGCGGAAGGCGCTGCTGCTGCCGCCGCCTCCGCCATCCCTTCCCTGGGCCTTCACCGCGTCTCGGCGGTGCTGGTGGAGAAGGTGACGGCCGCGCTGTGCCCCGCCGCGGACGACCACCTCAAGTCCTCGTCCGGCCCTCCCACTGCCTCCGCCAGCACCCAGGGCAGTTTCACACCACCCACGCCGTCCTGCGCGGCGCTCATGCTGCAGCCCATCCTCGCGGACGCCGGCGCCTTCCTGCTGCGCTGCGCTGAGACGCTGCGAGGGCAGTGGCAGCAGCAGCGCATGCGTCGACAGCTGCAGCACGTCGACGTCGCCCCGGCTGCCGTTGCCACCGTCTCGGCCGAGACCGCCGCCGCTGCAGCCGCGGCACCGCTCAGCTCGCGTGTGCTGCAGGAAGAGCAGGAGGCACGCGAAGAAGCAAACTACGCCGCCGTCGTGTGGTGCGTGCTGTCGGCGCTGTGGCACAGCAGCAACGGCGGCAGCAGCGGCGCCCCGCAGATGGAGGAGCGGGCGGTGACGGCTGTGGCGCGTCGTGTCAGCAGTGGCTTTCTCCAACTTCTCCCCTCGGACGGGATCACCGGCAGCGGAGGCGAGGGCGAGGCTGGGCTGCAGTGTCGCATTGCCCCGCTGCAGCTAACGCGGCTCATTGCGCACGGCAGCACCGTGCGGCGACTCCTCGAGCTTACTCGCACCCACCTGCAGCACCACGTCGAATCGCTGCTGCGGCACACGGTGACCCCCTCACACGGCATCGCCAGCGGCAACAGCCGCAGCCACCACCGCATCGCCGGCCAGTCCAGTGCGGCGGGAGGGCAGATGGCGAATGTGGCCTCGGCGACGTTGTCAGCCCCCTCCCCCGCCCAACTCGCCTCTCAGCGCCGCCTTCTCGTGTCGGCACGCGATGGATTGACGGAGTTGACGCAGCTGTGGGTGACGGTGCGGTGGCAGCTGGCCCGCCTGCAGGTGCACCACGCCGACTACACGGCCCGCCACGCGGATCTGGACACGCTGCAGCAGCGCCATGACCAGCAGCGCGTCTACGGCCGGCCCACCGCAAAGGAGCTGCGCATTCTTCAGACCCTCGAGCAGGATGCCCCGCTGCTGCCGCTGACGGCGAAGGACGAGGAGGTGCGCCTCCACCGCTGGGTCAAGGACCAGCAGCACGCCGCCACGGGCACCGCCCACGTAGCCTCGCTGCAGCTTCTGGAAGCTCTCGTCTGCACCGCTCTCGTGCCGCTAAACTCTGCGGACCCGGCGGCGCAGCAGCGGCTCGTCGACGAGGCGATCCGCGCGCTGACGGACGCGGAGAAGAGCGCGGCCGCCGGCGCCGACGTCGCGCACCGCCCAGGCAGCGGCAGCGGCCGTGGCACCACTACGCAGTCCGCCATTCGCACGCCCGTCGTATCGCCCGAGGCGTCCCTCATCTACACCCCGGTGCTGCTGTGGTGCTACCTGGCCGAGGCCTGCAGCCGCTGTGGCACGGCGAGGCAGACATCGCTGGTGCGTGCGGTGCTGGACAAGAACCTGCTGATGGAGACGCCCGAGACCATTCAAGTGGGCGGTGCAACCGGCGTAACCATGACGACGCCGCTGGTGCAGCAGCTCTTCCTGCACCCCCGCTGGGCGGTGCTGGAGGACTGCAGCCTGACAACGCGTGTGGCCTTCTGCCGTGCGCTCACCTCGCTGGCCTCCAGCGCAACGTCGACCACCACCACCACCGCAGCAACAGGAGCAGCGTTGTCGTCCTCGCACTCCGCGCTGGGCAGCCTGCAGAGTTCCTACCGCCTCCTGCTGGCCCTGCAAATCCAGCAGCTGCCCGATCCGTCTGCAAGCACGCCCTCCGCATTTGCGGCAGGCAACGCGCAGGGCTCCGACAAGAAACGAATGGACCCCGGCAGTCATGCAGACGCTGCGCACACGAGCGCAGCAGCAGCCGGCGCCATTATCACCACCTCGCTGACGCTCATCGCCGCGCAGCAGCTGCTGACCTCCATCACCGAGTACCTCTCCCGCAGTGTCGACACCGCTACGGCGCGTGGCGGGTCGCCGGCTGCGGCGCTGCTGCTGCCGCTGCTGGTGGAGCTGTGCAACGTGCTGCTGCGCCTTCCGCCGTCATCGCCGCAGTGGGGCGACGCCGACGTGCAGCTCTTCGCCCTGCGCGTCCTGACGCTCTTCAAGCAGCAGCAGCAGGCGGTGCTGACCGCCTCGCCAAGTCCGCTGACGGGCGGAGCAACGGCGGCGGGCGTCTCCGCAGCGAGTGCGGTGGCGGCTTCCGCGGTGATGATGGACGCCTTTCTGCAGCTGCTCTGGACGACCTTCGCGCATGTGTGGAACGGCGTGTTTCGCAGCCCGAACCCGCGCCAGCGGCGGTACTGGGAGTCGACGAAGAAGTCGACGCACTGGGCCCGCCGCGTCTTTGAGCAGCACCGCCGCCACATGCAGCAGACCGCCGGTGGGCACGGCGACGGCGGCGACGACGGGGCAGGAACCGGCAACGACGCGAACTCACCGAGCCGCCAAGGCCGCGGTGGCAAGAAGGGTGGAAACAACAACAACGCTAACTCACCCGCTGCTGGAACGGACGGCGGACAAAGCGAATCGGGAGCGTTCGCAGCCGACGCCGGCGTCGACGCGAACCCGCTGGTCTTTGCCGGAGTCGCCTATCTCCCGGAGAGGGACGACGTTGCCGGTCACGAACACGGCGGACTGCGTGGGACGGCGTACTCCGGCGGGTCCGGTACGGCGGCCGGCGGCGCGGCAGGAGGACCGTCAACCAACAACACCGGGGGTGGTGCTGCCGCTCACGAGGGCGAGTCGCCGGAGCGTCACCGCCCGGTGGCCACGCCGCCCAAGAGCGCGAACAGCAACCTCAACAACGCCGCTGCCAACAACAGCGGTGTCCCGACTGTCGTGCTGCACGCCCGCATGCCGTCCGAGTACATTGAGCTGCTGGAGGACATGCTGTTCCACCTGCCGGCCCTCTGGCCCTTTATCCTGTCACCGCCCGGGGCTGTGCTCATCCCTTCCGTCTCCGCGGCGCTGAGCCGCACCACGAACGCCGACGTCAGCGACGGCACGGCACCGGCGGGCAAAGACGGCGGCCGCTCTCCGTCGCCGCACGCAGCGTCTAACGCCACGCCCGCGGCAGCAACAGACGATGATGGCGTGTCGCAGATGCACTCGCACTACGACTTTGTGTGCTACGCGGCGCTGCAGGCCGTAAAGGCACTGCGAGAGTCGCAGCGGTCCAACAACAACATTAACGCGGGCACGAGTGGAACAAATGCGGGAGGGCCAACGGCGGCAGCTCCATCAAGCGAGCGGCGTGCGTCGACTCTCCACATCACCGCCGGATCTCTGCTGATTGGCCTTCCGCCCATTTACATGGATGTTGTCGCCGCCCTGCAGCAGTACAGCGCTGCAATGTTGGCCGCCGCAGCAGCAGCAAACACGAACGCCAACAGCGGTAGCAACAACGCAGGCGGCGGCAATAGCGCAGCGGCCTTGAGCATGATGGGCCCGCAAGGAACCGCAGGCAGTGCCGCCGCCGCCGCGGGCTTGGCAGGCTCGCGTGCGTCGAACACGCGGGGACAGGTGAGTCCCGCCGCCCTCCCTGTTGTCTCCACCGCCTGCATCACGATGCTGGAGACGCTGCACCGCTACAAGGACGACCCCGGCTACACCAAGCTGACGGTGCAGGTGGTGCGGGCCATGCTGGCGCTGTGCAACGACGACCACGCCAGCGGCAACCTCTCCGGCGCGGCCCCGACGTCTGGCGCCGTCGCCGGTGCTGGGGCGAGTACGACGAAGAGCAAAAAGAACTTCGGTGCGTCGATGACCTCGGCGGCAGCAGCGGCAGCAGCGGACAGCGCGTTTGCCAACGGAGGCGCCGGTGCCGCCGCAGCAGCAGGACGGAGCGGCCCTGCCGTTGTCGTTTCTGCCGCCGCCGTCACGACGGATGTGCGTCACATCATCAGCAGCGTCCGCGAGCAGGCCCACGAGAACCAGCGCGGCATCCGCGGCTACCTGGCGCAGGTGGACGCCGAGACGCAGTCGTGGCTGACCCGCGGCGGTTTCAACCTCGCCGGGCAGATTCAGCAGCGCCAGCAACAGCAGCAGCAGGAAATGCAGCAGCAGTTGAACGAGAACACAGCGGCTGAGGCAGGCGGCGGTGCTGGCGGCACCACCACCACAACCGCCCATAGCGGTAGCGTCAGTGCCAAGGCCAAGGCGCCCGCCAAGAAAACGGCGAAAAAGGGCAACAAAAGAGGCGGGGGCGGGAAGGGCAGCCGAGGCGACGGGGCGGACGGCGACGCCGAGGACGAGGACGCGGAGGGTGCGCAGAAGGCGGATGGGTCGTCGTCGTCCGGCGTGGCCGCGTACTCCATCGTCACCCGCGTCTTCTCCTTCACCGAGGAGCAGAAGATCAAGCAGCTGACGTGCGGGGTGGCGCGGTGGCGCCGCAGTCGCGCTGGTCGTCTGCTGCGCCAGCGTTACGTAATGTTCAACGTTCCCTACCTGGCCCAGCTGCACCTGATCGAGGCGGTGCTGCTGCACATGGCGGCGACTGTACAGCGCGACGCCGCGAGGCGAGAACGCGTCGTGCTGGAACTGCTGACGCTGGCGGAGGGTGCAGGGGATGCGCAGGCAGGGCAAGGCGGCGCAGGGGCGGCGGCGATGGCGGGTGGTGGTGGTGGTGGTGGCCTTTCCGGACTTCCCGGCAGCCCGCGTGCTTCCCCGCGCGACAAGAAGAAAGCCACCTCGACGTCGTCTGGCACGCCTTCCACCATGACAGCCAACGCCGCCCACCACAATCGTGGCGATGACGCGGACGGCGACGAGGCGTCGTCCTCGCAGGTGTCGGAGGAGCTGCTGTGGCACTGCGCGCGTGCAAGCAACCTCTTCCAACACGTCTGGATGCCCGCCCGCGCGTGTGCGGTGGTGGAGATTGCCGTGAGCCACCTCCAACACGCGGCCCTCCCGACATCGGTGACTATCGCCACGGCATCTTCCGCTGCACCGGCGGCGGCGGCGTCGCAGCAGCAGCGACCGCGTCTGCCGACGGCGGCTCTCCTCGTCGCGCAGCTTTTGACCGCTCCTCTCTTCGCCATTGCGGCGGTGCAGCAGGGCTACTACGACGCCCGTCGCGACGTCTTTGCCTGCGTCTTGCAGCCCGCCGTGGTGAAGGTCGGCGTGGACGTCTCGCGGGCCCGCTGCGCTGACTTTGTGCGTCGTGTGCCCTCCCTCTTCGCCCTCACCTCGCCGGCAGGGCAGAAGGCGGAGGAGACGACGGCGCAGCGCATGCGGGCCCAGGCCATGCAGCAGCGCCGCTACGAGCTGCTGCAGCTGCGCTGGTGCGTCGAGGCCGAAGCCGAAACGCGCGCCGAGGCCGTGCGCGACGAGCTGCAGGACCGCGTCCGCATTCTCCAGCAGGCGCAGCAGGTGCTGCCCGACTCGGCCGAGTCGTCGTCGCTCAAGGCCCGCCTCGTGTCCGCAGCGGACCTCCTCAGTCTCAGCACGGAGCCGCGCAAACGGGCCGGCAATCTCATCCACGCCACGTCACGGTTGAAGCGCCCGGCGGACGATGAACCGGCCGCGGCGTCGGTGAGCAGCCGCGACGCCGTCCACACGGCAGCCATCATGGCCGCCAAGTCCCTGTCCTACTTCCCCTTCGACGGTGCCCGGGGAGCCCCGAACAGCGCCGTCGCGCGGCGTGAGGCGGCATCCAACAAAAAGATGACCACTGCCGCCAATCGCAGCGAGGACGGAGTGACGTCGTCACCCGTGGACGCAACGTGCTACGGCCGCGACATGTCGGAGGCCGTGCTGATGGAGCAGCTGACGTCGCTGGCAACGGTGCTGGAGAGCGTCGACCCCAAGACCAGCGCAGCGGCGTACCGAGCGGCGCAGCAGCTGACGAGCGGCCGCTACGCCACCGATGTGCTGCCGCGGCTGATGCGGGTGGAGGAGGAGGAGGACGGCGCGAACGCTGGGGCCACCGCCACCGCCACGACGACGACGCTGCAGGCCTACGAAAAGGCACTGCGAACAGTTGCGGATGGCGTGTGGCTGCTGCGCTCCGCCCGCGCCGCGCGTCTGCAGTGGACAGCAGCCACTACAGCATCGACGTCGGCAGCTTCATTGCGAGGAAGTCGCGGCGGCGGCGGTGTTGGTGGTGCTCGCGGTGGGCAACTCCGGCAGAGCAGCACCTTCGCCGTGAGCCGCGGAGGGACGGCCTCGTCGTGGAGGTCGGTGGTGGACGCGTACGAGAAGGCCGCGCAGGCGCTGCGCTCTGCCGGTCTTCTGCAGCTGCTCGGGGAGTGTCTGTACGAGCTGGGCAACCTGTACAGCTCCGCGGCGAAGATGGCGAAGGCGGAGACGCAGTGGATGGACGCCCTGGACTGCTTCCTCTCCACGCCGCACGTCTTCGAGGACTGGCACACGCAGCGCACCGTGCCGCCCCCGTCATCGACGCGGCGCGGGCTGACGGAGCTGGCGTGGATGGCCGCCGCCCTCACCGCGCTGGCCGAGCACGCGTACGCGAGTGACGCCTCGCGCGCCGCGGATGCGCAGCTGCTTTGTGCGCTGCTGGTGCACCAGTACTGGCGCCTGCCCGCCGTCGTGGCGGGTGGCGGGTCCGTCAGCGACGCCGCGAAGACGCCCTTCCAGGCCGCCACGCCTCTCCCCACCTTTCTCTACAGCCAGCTGGACGTGTCCACGATGAGTCCGTACGTGGACGGCAGAGGCGGAGGCGGCGGTGGCGCCACGGCGATGCCGGACTCGCTGACGCACGTCGCGCGGGCGATCATCAACGCGGCGCACCTGCTTGTCCAGCAGCACTACGGCGGCGAGGCGGCGGTGCTGGGCGCTTTTGGCGACTTCCTCGCCACCGTCCACCTGCAGCGCGTGGAGCTGACGGTGGAGGCGCGTCTCATCCGCGCCAAGGCCGCCGCCGATCTCGGCAGCTTCTCGGTGGCGATGCGGCTGCTCTACTCCGTCTGCGTCGGCGCCGGTCTACCGCAGCCGGTGGCGGCAGCGCTCGGGGCAGATCACCTGCCCGGCTACTACTCCATCGCGGCGGCTGCGGCGCGGCTTGCCAGTGCGCAGGCCTCGTCCGCAGCGCAGGCTGGCTCCGCGGGTGGTGGCGGTGGTGCTGGCAAGAAGGCCGCGCCTGGCGGGGCACCGTCCTCCTCCTCTGGTGGGGCCGGCGTCGGAAGTGGCCTCCTCCCTGCTGCCGGAGGAGCTGGTGGGATCGCCGCGGGTGTTGCCGGAGGCGTGCCCTCCCTTGCGGGGGCCACCGCCACCGTCCTCCCCGCCTCCATCGCGTCCCTCTTCTACTTCTACCGCGACGGCGAGAGTCCGTCGTCGCCGCACAACATTGCGGCGGTGCGCGCCTTCGTCGTGGCGTGTCTGCCCGGACTTCCTGTGGATGCCGTGCTGGCAGCAGGGAGCGCGTCGAGTACGGCCGTGCCGCTGCCTCTCGCCGGTGGCCTGCTCAGCTCCGCGGCCCTTGAGCAGCGCTACGGCGTTTGCCTCCTGCGCAAGCTGTGCCTGGCCGTCGCGCAGGTGCTGGTGCGGCTTGGCACCTGCGACCCCACCTACCTCTTCCGGTCGCCCCCGCCCTCGCTGTCGAGTAAGGCGGCCAAGCAGGAGAGATGCGCTGCTGCGGGCCTGTCCGCCATGAGCGAGTCGGTGTCGGCGTTTCCGTCGGCCGCACCCGCAACAGCAGCCACCACAGGCGCTGGCGGGCGTCGCCGCAGCTCGAACTCGATGCTGGCGCGGCTCGGCAGTGCGGGCGGGGGCATTCCCTCCCCGTCCTCGCCGGGCTTCCCCAGCCTGATCACGGGCGAGCGTCCCACCAACGCCTGCACGGAGGCGTGCCGCTACGCGCAGGTGCTGCTGCAGTCGTTGCGCAACGCCGACGTCCGCTTTGCCCTCATCGGCCGCTTCTCGCCGGCCGCCAACTCCGAGGACGGCGACGTGGCCGGGGCGACAAACCGCACCCCCCGCACCACGGCGGAGGCGGCCTCGCGCACTCGCAGCGGCACCGCCGGCAGCGAAGTATTCCGCGCCGGTGCCGAGGCGGCTGACGGGGCGGCGGGTGACCAATCCTCGCAGAGCGTCGCATCCGCGTGCGCGGCGTGGCTCGACGTGCTGGGTGCGATACGGCAGTGGGCGGTGCTGCTCACGGGCGAGGTGCTCTCTTCACAGGGGCACTACTACGCGTGTCTGCAGCTGCTCATGGACGCGGTGGCGGAGCACAAGGAGCGTCAAACCGCCCAACGGACTTCTGAGGGCGAGGACAGGACCGGCGGCGGCAGCAGCGCACCACAACGCGCTGGGTCGGCCTCTGCGGCGTCGCTGTACGGGCACGGCCTGCAAGGCGGCGGCGGCGGTGGCGGTGCCGGCCGCGACAGTTCTAGTAGTGGTGGTGGTGGTGCTGCCGCGTACCTGCCCTTCAACTTCACCTACGTCCACTGGATGCGTGTGTGGCAGCTCATGTGTCGCTGCTACTGCCAGCTGCGTCAGTACCCGCAGTTGGAGACGGCAGCGGGGGTGCAGGGCTTCCGCCTGTGCGACGCCTTCGCCGCCACGACGACGCAGCGCCGCGTCTTCCAGCTCTACCACTTCTACGCGCTGTCGCAGATGGGCCGCCTGACGGAGGCGGCGGTGGTGGCGACGGAGCTGAAGCGCGCCACGCCCTCGCCCACGGAGGGGGCGGCGGCAGCGTCGTCGGCGGCGGAGGCCGAAGTAGGCGGGATCACCGAGGACGGTCGCCTTGCTGCCGCGTTGCAGTGGTGGCGCGCCGAGCACCCGGTGCACGCCACCGCGACGGAGGCCGAGGCCGTCCTCTTCGCCACGACGATCTCCATCACGGCGTACGAGCAGGTGATGCGCCACTTCGCCAAGGTGGCGGTGACCGAGCGCGGCGTCCTGCCGTGGCGGGTGCTGACGCCCGCCCAGCCGTCCATCGTCCTCCAGTCGCCCAATGCGCGGGCGGTGGTGCCGCCGTGCCCCGTGACGGGCTGCGCCAAGACGCGGGATGTCTGGCGGCTGCACCACGCCATGGTTCAGTACGCCTTCCAGCTGCAGCGCCAGTCGTCGCAGATGGCGAGCGAGGCAGCCGCGAAGACGGGCAGCAGCGACCCGCCCAGCCGTCGCCGCTCGCCACAGCCGGCGGGTTCGAAGGGGGCCCTCACCAACACCACGACCACCGGTGTGGAGTCGCCAACGTCCTCCCTGTCCGCCTACGCGCGGGCCGCCGTTGTCCTCTGCGAGGCACAGGAGGCGATTGGGCCGCAGTACGCCGTGCAGGCCCACCCGAGCTGTTGGGTCCTCTCCCACCTCCTCGTCATCCGGCTGAAGGTGCGCGCCGTGTGCGAGATGCTCGACGCACGGCAGCACGAGGACGGCGACAGTGGCGGTGGCGACGGCGACGGACCGACGGTGGAGTTCTCGCTGCACGGCGACGCCCCGACGGCGGCGGCGGCGGTGGCGGCGGGGGTGACGGCACCGGAGGGCACTCGCCCCGCACCGCTGCTCAACTCCCGCACCGCCACCCTCAACGCCCTGCCATCCCCCGTGCGGGAGGTCTGCGCGGAGCTGCTGGACACGCTGCAGAAGTGTGTGGAGCTGCCCGTGCAGCGGCACGCCATTGTGCGCATGATTATGCTCGACCTCGCCGCCGTGCTGGCGGCACACATGCGCGACGTCCGCCGCAACCAGCGCCGCCGCAACGGTGGTGGTGGCGGTGGTCGGGCCTCCTCCACCGCAGGGACGCTCTCCCCCGCCATGCAGATGGCGCTGTTGCCACAGTTCGAGACCGTTGTCGCGGCCTGCACGCTGCTCGCCGGCCTCGTGACGGACATGGAGCGCCGCGTGCGGGCGGGCGCGGACAGCTTCCGCGGCTACCAGACGGACCCGCGCCTGAACCCGGCCGGGGCGGGGGAGGCGCTGGCGCACATCCTGCAGTCGCAGTGGCCGGAGTCGCTCTCCGCCGCGGTGCAGCAGACGCAGGACAACGTCGGCCAGCTGCGGACCACCACCGGGCACCCGCTCGCCAGCGCCCGCGCCGGTGTCGCCGCGTCGGACGTGATCACGAATGCCTTCTACGCACTGCCCGGCGTGCAGCAGCACCTGTTCGGCCCCGGGTCAGCCACCGGTGCCGCGGCCGGCGGCGCAGCAGACGCGAGCGATTCGAAGGGCGGCAACGCTAGCAAAGCAAAAGGTGGGTCAACAGCAGCTGCAGTGGCAGCGGCGACAGTGTCACCATCAGCCCCTTTTACGTCCCCCGGTCCTTCCCCCACCTCTGCCTCCCCCGCCGCAGCTGTTGTCTCGCCGCTGCTGAGCATTCCCACTCTAGCGCTGGCCTTCACGAAGATGGCGGACGAGATCACGGCCATGCAGGCGCTCACCCCCGTCATCGACACCCTCGAGCACGACAACGTGATGCAGCTTCTCGTCTCCCACCTGCAGGCCATCTCCCCACCTCTCAACTGCACCTACCTCTGCTACCGTGACGAGGCTCGTCAGAGGGTGCTCGAGGCAGTCGGGGCCGTGCTGGGCCAGCAGCAGCAGCTCCAGCAGCAGCAGCAGCAGCAACAGCAAAGCAGCCGCGCGGCGCAGCGGCGGACCAGCGGGGCAGCACCAAAGCGTCCCGGTGGCGGTGGCGGCTTCGGCGGCCAGTCGATGACCGTCGCCCCTGCGAGCAACGCGGCGCTGGCCTTCACGGAGGCGGATGTGTGGAAGGCTCTCATCCCACCCGTGATGCTGTCGGCGGTGCCCACGGCGATGTTCTCTGCTGTCGGTCCAGACACAATGGGTGCGCCGCTGTACAACTCCGTCGCCGCGGCGGCCCTGTGCGTGCACGCCGGCCCGCCGACCACCACCGCCACCTTCCAGGCGAAGGCGACGCAGGTCTTCGCGGGCGGGCGTCTGCCAACGGAGACGACGGCGACGACGTGGCAGATCTTCCTCTCCGTCTCGCCGCTGCAGGACGCGAATCTGCACGAGGCCCCACAGCTGGCGACGTCCGCCGCGGAGGCTGCCGTCCTTCTGCCGCCGGCGCAGCTCGTCGCCGCGGTGAACGAAATTAACAACGCCTATGAAAACGCGTTTGGTGCCTCGACGACCTCGGCCGCCGGTGGTGGTGGTGGTGGTGGTGGTGCTGCGGGTGGTGCGGCACGAGGTCGCGGTGTGGTGCGGCCGTCCAACGCGACCAGCGCGGCGGCCGTCATGGCGGCCCAGCGGAACAGTAGCGGGATTGATTCCGCCAGCCCCGGCAACGGCGTTGGTGGCGGCGTGGGCGGCACGTCGAGTGACTTTACGTGGCCTCCCTCGCTCTCCACCACCGCCTCCGCCACGGCGTGTCTCGTGCCGTCGACGAACTGGATGTTGCTGGACCAGATCCAGCAAGACGCCGCGATGCTGACGCGCACCAAGGTAGACGGCAACCTGCTGTCTGCCAAGTCGGCCGCCTCGCCTGCGTTGGCCTCCCCCGCCGCTGCCGCGAAGAGCCAGGCTGCTGGTGGTGGGGGGGGCAAGGGCGGCCGCGGCATGGGCGCAGCTCCCAACTCCCCGCAGGCCCCGTCGTCCACTGCGGCGCAGGACGGCGTGAAGTTCTCGCAGCCCTCAACGGACGCCGCACCGCCGTCGTCGACGCCGCTGCGGTGGAACTGCGTCTCGCTCGAGTTCAGCGACAGCACCGTGCAGAGTCTGCGCCGCCACCTCTGGGCGGTGCTGCGGTGCATGCGGCGGGTGAAGAAGGACGTCGCCGATGTGCCGGACATCATCAGCAGCGACGGCGACCACCCGGCGCCGACGGCGGCGTACGCTGCGACCAAGACGGACAGCGAGGAGCCGCGCAATGCCCTGGCGGCGGCCGTGTCGCGTGCCCAGCAGACCCTCCGCACCCACCTCGCCGCTGCGGGAGTGCCGGCCAGCACCATCAACGCCGCCGGCGGCGGAGCGGCGGTGAACGGCAGCGGCAACGTCAACGCCTCCTCCTCCGCCTACTCCACCTCCACGTCCGGCGCTGCGGGCGGTGCTGGTGGTGCCGCCGGTCTCGCCAGCGGATCTTCTGGACCTTCCAGCAATGCAAATACGGCTGGTGGCAACCTGTCCTCCACACTGCGCAAGTCTGGGGCTCGTGGGGGCGGCAGCAACAACAACGCCGCCACGCGCCTCGCTGGTGGGGCCAACTTCGATGTCTCGACGTCGGCAATCGCCGCATCCGCCAACGCCGCGTCCAACGAGAGCCGCATGACGCACGACGACCTCACCGAGGCGGAGCGCGCGCAGCAGGCGGCGGAGCGGGACCGGCAGCGGCAGCAGTACGCCGAGGAGCTCGAGAACGTGAAGTCGAACCTGCTGCGGGAACTGCTGGAGGCCATCGTCTCCGCGGCAGCCGGCGGTGGCACGGCGGCGGCGGTGATGGACGAGGCGCGGGTGGAGCAGGATGTGCAGCGCCTACTGCCCCGCTGCCCGCTCTCGCCGACCATCATCGCGTTTCTGTGCGAGTGGCTGGGCGGCCTGTCGGCCTCCAACGTCGACGGGGAGAGCGGCAGTGACGCTGCCGATTCGCTGGCGCGGGCCGCGTCGCCAACGGTCAGCAGCGGCCACACTGCACTGCGCTTCTACAATGCCGGACTGCATGAGTGGATGCGCCGCGTCGCGCAGTACGTCGCGGTGCAGCAGCAGCGCGTCCCTGTAGCGAGTCTTTCAAATTGATCGAACACATTAAAGCTACTAAAATCTATTTCACGGCCTTTTTTGTGTGTGTGTTTGCCTCTTGCTGCCTTTTTCAATAAGTTTTTTTTTGTTTCTCATTTTGTTGTTGTGTCTTGTCATCGTTGCTTGTCATTATATTTGAACTACTATTTTCTGTTGTTACTGTTGATTTTGCCGTGACTCAATAACGCGTACAATTTTCTTTTCTTTTTTTTCCCCTTAGACGCCTCAATTATCTTTTTGATCAGTTGTTTTCTTTTTTTTTTAAATTTCGATATATCCCTATGTATACTTTCCTCTCAAGGAAACACACCCGATGTAACCTGCGACTCCTCGTCGAAGTAAACAAAAAAAAAAGCTATCAAAATTAATTAAGCGGCAGTAGATGCAAAAGCCGCTTGCGTCATGGTCAAGAAACGTGTGAGATTTGCTAAAAGGAAGGGCTTTTGAAATTTAATGATAAAGACTTTTCAGACTGCGCTTTTTCTCCTCAGCTGCTGCATTTGTCAAAGTTCTTCCTAAATCTCATCAGAGTACAATAGCTGACAGAGCTTCTGGCGGACCATGTTTCTCAGCGCACTGTTTTGGATCTCGCGTCTTTCTTTCTCCTACGTTCCTCTCCTCTGCTTCCGGCTTGTCTCTCATCAATGCATCAACAATTGCCGTTCTCTTTCTACTCTCGAAGGTTGAAAACAGGTGAAAAACACTACAAGAAAAAGGTAGTTTTTTCTGCTATTTATTGATTTATTTTCTCTTTCTTTGCGTATCGAATACTTTGCGAACGGTCGTTTCCAACTAGACTCTCTTTTCGCTGCAGTTGTGCGACTGAGCTGGGTTTTTTCTGTGTACGTTCTCATCGAAGAATAATACAGAAATTACTGGCCACACAACGGAAACAGTACCTCTGTTTATTTTTTTTCATCACAAAAATACGAACTTTGACACCGTCGAGAGAGTCGTCAAATTGGTAAGCAACTACTGAAAATCCAGAAACTCCTTTTTTTTCTCTCCCTTTCGATTGCAAGAATTATTGGCGTTGCTTCTTTAGGCTATTTAACACGACAAACAAGAAAGCAATGCCAACCAAGCACGTCGACGTGGTGGCGTCGCACGCGGAGTTTACGCAGCTGCGCAAGCCCGATGTTGCCGCCAAATCCTTCTGGGCCACCACCATTTTCAAAGGCGAGCCCTTCACCTTTCGCGTGCTCGATGACGTCGAGATGACCGCCGTGGATGGCACGGCGTACCTCAGCACACGCCTGCAGGAGATGCACAAGCTCGTGCAAGAGGGCTCTATTCATCGCGCAGCTGAGCTGGCCTACCGGTCGATCTTCGTCGAGGTCAGCATCCTCGACGACCCGATGGCGCTTCCGTCCAACGCGGACTGCGCGGTGGACCTGTGGCTGCCGCTGCACGTGGCGCTCATGACGGGCAACAAGGCTGCCGTGCAGACCCTGCTGCAGTTTCACGTCGACCACGCGGTGGAGGCGATGACGTGCTTCGCCAACACGCCGAGTCAGGTGACGGCGGTCAAGGAGTTGTGCCGCGCTGTGCGGTCGATGGACTCGCCAGACCTTGACAACGTCGTGAGCGATCTGGCGGTGGACGAGGACAGCGTGCGCGGCAGCGTTGGCGAGCTGAGGACCGACGTCGCAGGTGGGGGAGACGCCCCCACGAAGCTGGTCGTCGGCGATCCCATTCTCGAGTGCCAGATCCGTCGCGAGCTGGGCGGCGCGGTGGTTCTCCTGGGCCATTTCGACGGTCGTGTGCGGCACTCGTCATCCGCGGCAGTGCGGAAGAGTCGCCCACCAAGTCCGGTGCGGTCGGGTCCTGCCAACGTCACGCCGTCCCCGGCCTTCACGGCCACCCCCACACCCTCCGCGAACAACAACAACAACACCAACTCCGGCAGCGAGCTGAACGTCGGGTTGGCAGAGGATGCGTTGGTGCAGAGTGTGATCAAGTACAACGAGGAGTTGCTGCAGGAGGAGACAGCGCTCTTTGAGGACAAGAGCGAGGAGTACTGCTTGCGGAATGTTCTGGAGGCATTACGGCCGCTGCTGCAAAGCGTCGTCTTCGAGGTGGAGCGGCGGTGGCAGAGTGCTCTTCCTGGCGGTCGCAACGCCGACAACAGCAGCAGCAAGAACGCGAGCGCGAGCGTGGTGCCGGAGAACGCGATTGACCTTGTGCACGACTTCTGCATCAGCCTCAGCGGCCTCCCGCAGCACCCGCCGCTGCTCATCGATGGCAACGTCCTCTTCGAGCTCTGCCAGAACGGCGAGCTGCACCTCCTGACAAAGGTGATGGACGCGTTCGAGGGGGCCCTCGCCCCGGTGCTGCGCGGGCAGGCGCTCCTGACCGACCGTCAAAACGGCAGCACCACCACGGCGAGCGGTGCGACGGGGCCGTCCAACTCGATGCTGCACTCCGTCAGTGGTGCCCCCTCCCCTCACCTCTCCAGCATCAACCCGCCCACGAGTGCCGCCGCAGCTGGGGGTGGTGGTGGTGGTGGTGCTTCGCCGGCGCACCACTCCCTCGGCCGCGACCACAGCGGGCACAGCGTGGCGGGCACGCCGCGTGGCAGCAGCCTCGGGCGCCACCTGCACCCGCCCGCGCCGACGTCCTTCTGGTGGTCGTGCCGCCCCCAGCAGGTGCACTACCTCGCCTTCATGGCGCTGTGGATCGGCTGCCGCGAGGCCGTCGAGGAGAGCTCCGGCTCCGGCCGCCGCCGCCGCGCCGTCTCCATCTCCACCGAGAACCGCGTGATGATGACGACGGTGCGCCAGCTCGTCGAGTCGCGCGTGGCGGCGCAGAAGCTGAGCTGCATGATCTGGTCCGGCCACCTCGTCACCATTACGAAGCTGCTGTCGCGCGACTGCACCTTGGAGGACTTCATGGACTTTGTGGAGGAGGGCGGCTACTTCAACTTCACCGCCCCGAGCGGCTTCACCGGGCCGTTTCTCTCGGTGTTGGTGTCCGGCGTGGTGGCGGCGGCGGCGGTGCGGGATGCCGCGACGATGCGCGTGCTGCGCCGCAAGGTGGAGACGCTGCTGGCCGACGTCCCGGGCCGGCCATCGCCGCTGCGCACCTACGTCATGGGCAAGGCCCTCACCCACGCCGAGCGCTTCCGCGAGCTTTGGCTGGACGCCGGCAGCCACGGTGGCGACGACAGCAACGCCGCCTCAACGGCACCGGGCGCCGATGCCGCGCTGGGCGATGTCGCGCCGGATGCCGCTGGCGGTACGAACGTTTCACCGGCGCGGCTCCCCCACAAGTTCCGCACGCGCGTGGAGCTGCTCTACTACGCGGTGGTGGAGCAGGTGCTGGAGGCGGCCGAGGAGGCGTGGACGCAGGACCCCGAAGACGCGCAGTCGCCCGCCACCGGCGCGGCCCCGACGTCGCTCTGGGTGGCGGGCTGCTCGAAGCAGGACGCCCAGGCCGCCCTGCAGAGCTGGCTGCTGATGTGGACAAACTTCTTCACCGGGCTGCGCGACCGCCCCGACCACCGCCGCAGCCTCAGCTACAGCAGCTGCTCGTCCTCGCAGGCGCCGCGGGAGCCTCCGCAGCAGCAGCAGCTCAACAGCAGCAGCGTCGACGGGCCGCTCGGCAAGGAGAGGAACACGCCGCGCGTGCAGCCCTCCGCGGCGCCGCAGTCCCTGTCGCATCAGAACAGCAGCGACGACCTCCTCGCTGACGACGCCAACGAGGTGACGGAGACGATCCGGAAGGTGTGCCGATCGGTGGTGGACAGGCTGGAGACCGGCGCGGCACCCCTGCCAGCGCTGCGCCGCGCGCTCTTCCCTGGCGGCGCCAACGACGCCGACAGCGGCGTCTCCGGGGCGGCCACGCCGGCCCACGTCGACAAGGCGCTTCCGATGTCGTCGATTGATCAGGAGTTCACCTCGGCCGCGCGTGCGTTTGGGGACATGGCGGCCAAGGAAAGCCAGGAGGTGCAGCTGAAGTTTTACGGCCTCTACAAGCAGGCCACCAAGGGGGACGTGAACATTAGCCGTCCTGGCTTCTTTGACTACGCGGGAAAGGCGAAGTGGGATGCGTGGTCGAAGCTGAAGGGCATGAGTCTGCTAGATGCGAAGCGCGCATACGTTAGCGAGTACAAAATGATGGTCGATCTGCGGAAGTCGAAGAAATAAGGGTGAGGGTGCACGTTCGTCACTGCAAGCTTTCTTTTTTAAGCTGTCTTCGCATGTGTTCGTTTTCGTATCTATTTTTTTATTATTAGTTGTACTGCATCTTGTCGAAGACGATGACACACGCAAGAGCCGCGCTCATTCTCTTTCATTGCACTCCTCCGTTTTCCTTTTTTTTTCTTTATTTTTTGTATGTGGTTGAGTCAGTTGTTTGACTCCTCAACCTATTTGTCGTCGTTGTTCTTCCGTTGAGCATATTCTCTTTTTCTTCCGTAGATGTTTTTCCTTCCCAATGAGGAAGGCTTGACGCACCGAAGTCAGAGAGCTGCGTTGTTACTTTCGTGGGTGGTTTTTGTTCTTAAACTACTCGCAATTTGCCTCTTTCTCCCTCACAGAAGCGTTTTGTGCTGACGCGCTGTAAATGTAACGTTGTTCACTCTTCATGTGCTGTTGCAATGCGCAGTCTCCTTTTTTTTTAGAGTGTATGTGCGTGTGTGTGTGTGTGTAGCTGCGCTCCTCCTCTAATTTTGTGGTGCTGATAAAGCCAGTCGTGGCTTTTTTCTCTCTTTCTTTTTTTCTTTATTGTGGTGTGGTCGTGTTTGCCTGTTAAGGCAAACGGTTTTTCTACCTTTCCTTGTTGTCTTTGAATTTTGCGAACCGCTACTGAACACCTCTTCAATTCAATATATGTTTTTTTTTAAGTTTGTGCTACAGTAAACGAAACAAAGATTTTTAAAGACAAAGGATGGGCTGTAGTTGACGATAGTTACAAATGTTTTTTCTCGCTTCGGTTTTTCTCTTTTCATACTCCCGTAATTACTTCTGTTCTACTACTTTCACTCGTTGCCTCTCAAAATGTTCTCAAATAAAAGAAAAACGAGCACTCTTAATTCCAGTACCGCTAGTATCGCACGGAAAGTTTCCTTTTCGTCTTCGGGTAGTCAGAAAAGAAAATAAAGCTGTGCACTGGAACCGCTCTGATTGTCAGCTTTGTAGTTTTGAAGACAAGATTTATGGACACGATTGTTTGCAAGAATGTTTCAAGGTAAGCTGTGCATAATTCGAAGCCTCGTATTGTCAAACATGGGAATCTGTGTGCAAGTGCATGTAGGCTGGAAAAAAAAAACTTTACATCTAAATATGGATGGATTAACAATAACATGCTGGTATTACTTTCTTTCGCTTTCCTCCTCCTCCTCTTCCTCTCCATTGCGCTGCCCTCTGCTGTTTTTTCCTTTCTTTTTTTTTCTTCTAAGATTCTCGGAAAATACTTTAGGAAAGCTCGAAAACACATTTGCAGCACAAATTGGCTTTGCTCCACTGTTTGCTGACAACAGCGCGTGTTCGATAATTTTGGTTGTTCGGTTTTTGTCCTTTTCAGCAGCCTGGAGCGCTGTAAAATTTGAGTATTTTTTTTTCTTTTCTTTCTCCCTTCCTCTTCATCTTTTTGTGTGTGTTTTTGTCACAGGCCTGCTGCACCTTTTTTTTTTTTCATTTTTGTGAACGTAGACGTAGACAGTGCTCTTCATCTTACATTTACTAGCAATTCTCTCTTGCCAACTTGCATGTTTGCACTTTTGGGTCGACTTTACACTAACCTCGTCTTCGTCGCGCTGCTTATTGCTGCCCCGACCTCTCCACTCACAGGGATCACCGTCGCCCTCCGCTTACGATCATTTTTCTTCCCTCTGCCCACCAACTCCTCCCTTAACGCGACCACATCTGACAGTTTCTGGGAGTCCTTCACCCTTAACGACACCCCTGAGCTTGCCCTACAGTGGTGGCAAATTTTCTTGGTGGTGATCTGTACCGTTTTTCTGCTGAGCTTCTCCTACGTCGCTCGCTACTACTGCGCCCCTGTCGTCACCGCCTGTGCCTCGCGCAGCGCCGCCGTAGAAAAAACGAAGCGATTTGTGCGTCACCTCATGGGGTACGATCCGGCCAAGCCCGCGACGTGGAGCATCACGCAGCTGCGGCAGTACGCCACGGAGCACCACATCACCATCCCCAGCGGCTGCGAGAAGACGGAGCTGGTCGCCCTCGTCGACGAGTGCCTCACCGACGAACTGCTTGCCGAGCACATCCGCAAGGAGAATGTGCTGGACGCCACGGTGATGCCGGACATCGTCGCGGCGACGCCGGCGGAGGTGCTCCAGCACGTCGCCTACCCGAGCTACGCCAAGACGCTGCGCCAGCACCCGCAAGCGCTGCAGGCCATCCTCGACGCCGGACTGGCGCAGCTGCAGTCTCTCCCTTTTGTGGCGCGCCTCTGCAGTGCGCAGCTGCACAGCCCGCTGGAGGCGTGGCTCGGCCACGTCGTGCAGGGCGAGGACAACGGGCTGTCCTTCAAGGCCGCGCTGACGCCAATCGAGGGTGCCGCCCCGACCTCGGCCGTGTGTGGGCGCTTCTGCGGTGATGGCGAGATGATTGTGCGCTGCCTCGACTGTGGCGCCGACACGACGTGTGTGATGTGCATGGACTGCTTCCGCCACTCGCCGTGCGTCAACCACCGCTACCGCATCACCCAGAGCTCGGGCAGCGGCATGTGCGACTGCGGCGACCCCACCGCGTGGAAGCCCGAATCCTTCTGCAGCCGCCACCGCGCCGGCGCCTCCGCGGCCAACGGCGGTGGCGACGATGCGCAGACGGCCAGCCCGCTCGACAGCCTCGCCGAGGAGGATCGGGAGTGGGTGGTGATCGTGCTGCGTGGCATTATCCAGTTTATCGCCCTCGCCATCCTCCAGACGGTGCGCATTGAGCAGCTGCGAAAGAGGGCCAAGGCGCGTCGAACACAGCAAGGCAAGAAGGCAAAAGCTGACGCACCAGCGCCGACGCCGGCGGGTGCCGAGGACGAGGCGCAGCTGATGGACGACGTGGCGCGCATCGGCGACAACTACGACTGGCTCGCCAGCTGGCTGAACACCGTGACGCGGGAGCTGTGGGATCTGCTCTCCAGCGAGGTGGCGAAGCACATCGTGTCGCAGCTCTGGACGGAGACGCTGCAAATTCCAAACCTCAGCGGTGCGAGCGCGCCGTTTCCTGGTGATCACGGGAACGAAGAAGAAGCCCCACAAAGCGGTGCCACAAGCGCCGCAACGCGCCGCGAAACTGTTCTCGCCACACTGCCAGAGCGCATCACCTGCCTTCATCCTATTTTTCTCTACCAAGCCACACGGCCGGTCACTGACCGCGAGAAGCCCATTGTTCGCCCCAGTCTGGAGTCGTGGCACACCCTGCTTACCAAGTGCATCGGCTTCAGTCTGAGCGACGCGAAGTTGCGTCTGCCCGTCGGTGCGCTGATGGCCACCTACGCCGAATGCATCAACACACAAAACAGCGGCGCGGACGAATCTGGTGGGAGCCTCGAGCAGTTCCAGGTGCAGGTGCTCACCAACCCCGACGTCGTGGCCTACCTCATGACACCGTCCCACCTGCCCTACCGCAACGCCACGAACACGCTCATTCACCGAATTCTCAGCTCGATGCTGTACTCGCTCTGCGTGGCCATCGACCAAGGGCCGCGCAACGTCATCTCCCGCACGTCTACCGTGGACGCGGATGGGCTGATCTTCGTCGAGCATCAGAACGCGTACCCAGACGTGAACAGCATCAGCGTGATGCACTACTGCGTCAGCAACTTCGCTCCGGCGTACTTCACGCTGGTGATGAACCGCCTCGCCTGGCGTGCCCTCATGCAGGTGTATGGCAGCCTGGCGATCAGCGGGTACATCTGTGCCGACCCGGAGGCCCCATCCGACTCCACGCGCTTCCCCGCGCCGGATTTCTCCGCGCGCATCCTGTCGCGCCTCACGTGGGTGTGGTTCAACGCCATCCGCGCCGTCGTCGCGAACGTGATGAAGTTGCCGGTCGCCGACGGCTGTGAGGCGTCTGCGATGCCGCACGTCAGCCCCGCCGCCCTCACCGCAGCCCTGCGCCTCCCCAGCGAAATGTGGCAGAACTGGTGCACGGCGACGCGCTTCGATGCCCCGCCCGACGTTTCCCGGCGGCGGCGCGTGCTTTTGCAGATGCTGAACGTCTGCCGTGTGGCGGACGCGGAGGACAACGCGCTGCTGCTGCTGGAGAAGGGCAGCGCCGCCGCCGTGCAGTGGGCCGCGCTGCAGGAGCATGCAGCAGCGGAGGCAGAGAAACGCTGCGGCGGGCACACGAGCAGTGGCAACACCAACGAGACGACAACTGCGGGTGCTGATGCTGTTGCTCCTGCTGCTGCAAGGATGAGTCCGTCGGTCGCTGTTGCCCTCGGCTACACAGTGCAAATTTTGTACGAGGTGAGCCGCACCATGGATGCCTTTTTCCAAAAACAGCGGGACGGTTTCTGCCAGCGGTGCCGCACCATCGCCCTCGAGCGCGACGGCGGCGCGGAGGCAGCGGCGGAGGCGCTGGAGGATGAGGAGGGAAATAACGAAAGCGTCGAAGCGGGGCTGCGCGCATCCCAGGCAGCGGCAGCGGCAGCTACGGACGGAGCTGCGGACCAAAACGAAGAGGCCTCATCGTCCTCGTCTCTCTCCAGCGACGGCGACGAGGTGGGAGGCGGGGCTATCGCGCCGTCCATTCCCGTCTTGCCACCCTCCCAGAGCTCCCTTGACGTGCTCGAGTACAACTTGCTGGAGCCGGCGCGCCACGCCACGACCTTCTCCAACCACCTGCCCCACGTCTTCGGTGCTGTGCTCACGGCGTGGGTGATCGAGCAGCGGCGGCGTGGCACCGCGCAAACGCACCGCAGCCAAGCTGCCGACCCGTCCAGCCGGCTCTCCGGTTTGTGCGAGGTCAGTAGCAGCGGTAGTCCCGATGGGCGTCTTGCGCGGCCGCTGCACACGCTGCTCGACTGCTTCTTCCGCTTCCGCAGCCACCTCTCCCCACACCCCGCGCAGGATCGCCGGACCTTCTGCCAGCAGCTGCTCGACTCTCTTGTAATGCCGCAGGTGCTGATTGGGCAGGTGCTGGATGGGCTCTGGCGGCGCGACAACTACAGCGTCTCTGTCGCAGCGACCATGTACCTCACCTTCGCCCGCAGCGTCGCCGCTGAGTTCGACGTGCTGATGATGCAGGTGCTCACGCTGGAGCTGGCGCCTGCGGATGTGGCCATCCACATTCTGCGCCGCTTCTCGTACGCCAAGAAAAGCTCCAAGGCAGCGCGCAAGGCCAAGGCGGCGGAAGCGGCGGTGGCGGCGGCGACGTTCCAATCAGCAGGTCTGCGCAGAGGCTCCGGCGGTGCGCTCCGCCTGCGTCACCTCCACTTCCGCCGCTACCTCAAAGGCTATCGGTACTTTTTGCGGCTCATGCTGACGCTGGTGGTGGACACGACGAAGGCCGCCTTCGACCCCCCGCTCTCCTCCTCGTGCGTGGAGCGCGCGGTGGCGCAGCTGCTGGCCGTCAAAAAGGCATCGCACTCGTCCATCATCCGCAGCGTCTGCGACTCCATCCGTGGCGGCGACTTCGGCGACGCCGAGGACGACGAGCGGGACGCCAGCGGCAACGTGGTGAAGCTGACGCACGTCATCGACGCGTGCATCAAGAAGATCGCCGTGGCGCAGGACTCGCAGCACGGGAAGCAGTTCCGCCTCCGTGACGTCCAGACGTGGCAGTCGCACGTCAGTCTCTATCACAGCTCGATGCGCGACGCGGAGCTGGAGGAGGTGCACGTCAACTTCCGCAGTGTCGCGCTGGCCAGCAGGGCAGAGCGCCAAAAGGCCGGGGAAGAGGCGGACAACGAGACCACGGACGCCAGCACGCGCTTCGCCCTCCCACCGACGCAACTATCCGACACCGCTATGTACCCGGAGCTGCTGCCGGCCACACGCGCGCTGCTGCACACGGACGCACTCCTCCTCCCGGCACTGTACGTCCTGCACGAGTACACGAACGCCCACGCGCCACCGCCGCCGCAGCCGAAACCGCAGCCGAGCTCCAGCGCTGCGGGCTCTCCGCTGACCTGCGCGGGCGCCGACGGCGATCGGGAGCGCGCCTCCAGCGAGCCCTTCACCTCCCCACGCGACGCGGACGTGGGCCCCTTCGACGCGAGCAGTCAGGCCAGCACGACCGGCACCGCCGGCAGCGACGGCGACGACGACAGCGACGAGGAGGGCGACGACGCCGAGGACACCAACCTCATCACCCGCGAGGCCCTCCTGCACGCCCTCACGGCGCTGCACCTCTGCGTCCAGGACTGCCGCGCCATCACGCGGGCCATGCAGGCGGCGGAAGGCGACGCGGCCGGTGGCGGTGCCGCAGCTGCTGCTGCTGCCTCTCCAGCCATCTCGTGGGACCTGGTCGAGCTGTACCTGCAGCGGTACCGGGTCAATGAGGTGAGCTTCACGGCGGAGTCGTGTGCGCGGGTGCTGCCCTTGCCGGAGCTGGTGCACCACCGCACCCTCCTCCACAAGCTGCGAGCGCGCGTCTCGCTGAACTGCGCCGCCACCAGCACGGCGAAGGCGGCCGTCGTGACGGAGAGCTCGGCGGAGATGCTGCACCGCCTGCGCAGCTACCTGCAGACAAACAAGGACGCCGACGTGTACAGCTGTCTGGAGATGGTCGAAGAAGTGTTGACGCTCACCGGCCTGGCCACCTTCGACACCGCTGCCGCGACGGCTGAGCAGAAGGCGAAGGAGGAGGCCGCGCTGAGCCGCAAAAAGCTCATTCAGGACCGGCAAGCGAAGCTCATGCAGCGCATGCGCAGCCGCGTGCTCAAGACGGCAGTGGACGCAGACCCGGGCAGCACGACCGACGGCGGCGCCAAAGCGAAGGACAGCGACGTGGGTTTCATGGAAGAGATCGGGCGGCCACCGCTGGGCCCGGGCACGCCCAGGGCCAAAGCGACCGGCTCGCTGCTCACAAAGGTGTTGCTGGAGCTGGCCGCGGTGGACTGCTGTGTCTGCCACTCCACCACCGAGGAGCCGCTCTTCCTCCTCTGTCACACGAGCACGTCGTCCGTACTGCCGCAGCTCGGGGCCCTCACGCTGCCCGACGACCGGGGCGTGCACGGCCATCTTGCCACCTGCGGCCACGCCGCACACAAGACGTGCGTGGAGAAGCTCTTTGTCCGCCTCTCCGTGCTGTGGCAGCGGTGGAACTTCCGCAGCCAGTCCCTCCTCGGCCCGACCGAGTTCAACTGCCCGCTGTGCACGATGATCGTCACCGCCCTCGCCCCGGTGCCGTCGCTCCCGAGCGGGGCGATGAGCAGCCCTGCCTCGCCAGCCGGGCCGTCCTCCGCGACGTCCCTCTTCGAGGAGCTGCAGGCCGGCACCGTGCACGGCGACGGCAGCGACCGCACGCAGGATGTGGTGGTCGAGTTCCAGACAACGGTGGCCAACAGCGCCGTCGGCTTCAGCCCGTCGGAGGACATTCCGGCGCTCGTGGGAAGCGAGGACGAGCTGCAGAAGCACAACGAGGCGGCGTGGATTCTGTCGGAGACGATGCGCACCTTTTTTTACTCGGGGCATGTGTTGCTGGAGAGCGTGAAGGCGGGCCAGGCGATGAATCACCGCGACCTCATCAGCCTGTTGTCCTTGCTTGTGAGTGTGGTGCCGGCAAAGCTGCAGAAGTCGCACGCCGCGCTGCGGGCCAACTTCGAGCGCACGGGCGAAGACCAGGAGAGCCTCCTCCTGCTTGACGCACTGCTGCAGCCGCGCGAGGCGACGCACAAGATCCGCGCGCACGTCCTCAGCCGCGTGTTATCTGGCTTGCCGCCCAGCTACCTGCGCCAGCTCATCACGTGCGTCGAGCAGTACAAGAACGTTGCAAGCAGCCACGACAGCAGCAGCCCTGCGGAAGCGGAGCTGAGCCAGGCCGCCGAGCGTCTCGAGACGGTCGCTGGTGCGGCCACCACCATGACTGTGTGGAAGCTGCTCGGCGTGTTGACGCTGCTGAAGTCGCTGCTCGTCGAGGACGCCCAGCACTCCATCGTCTTCAGCGCCAAGAGCTTCACCGTGAGTGGCACGGTAGAATTCACCACGCTGAGCGTGCCCAGCATCCAGTCGCCCGTGGCACGCTGCACCGCCGTGCTGCGCATGCTGGCCTACCTCCTGCCCGCCACCGTCAAGGGCCTTGAGGAGGCGCTGCACGACGTCCTTATGGACATCCACGCGTGCATCGCGGATGCCGGCGAGGGGGCGGAGGTGGTGGTGTCCCCCGCCAGTCTTCCCCTGCTGAAGTCGCCCCCCATCGTCTACACGACAGCGGAGAAGTACGTGGAGGCGATCGCGGAGCAGCTCATGCACCTGCCGCGCGTCTACGCCAAAATCCTGACAGACCTGGCGGAAAACCGCCGCTGCTCCGTCTGCCACAAGGAGTCGAAGACGCCGGTGATGTGCTGCCGCTGCGGGCAGCACCTCTGCCTGCACAAGCAGCGCTCTGGCGAGGTGCCGGAGTTGTACACCCACGTGCGCAGCTGCGGCGGGGCTGTCGGCATGTTCCTCACGATCCGGCAGGGCCGGTTTTACGTGATGGAGCTCACCAGTGGGCGGCTGTACGGCATACAGTCCAACTACACGGACGAGTACGGCGAGCGCGATCGCGACCTGCGCCGCGGCGTGCCGCTCTTCCGCGACGTCGAGGACACGCAGAGGCTGGTCATGCTGTGGATGCAGAACAAGTGGGGTGCCGTCTCCTCTGTTTTTACGGCCTCGAACCGTATTGATCTGACAGAGCTGTAAGGCGACCACGGACGCCACTGCTAAAACTCCTTTTTTTTTTTCGCTGATGCATGGCGTAAAGGTGCCTGTTGTTTCGCTTTGATTCCGGGTTTGTTGCTCGTTGCATCCTTTGATCAATTTGTAGGCGCTTCTTTTTTGCTTTTCTGTTTGAGCGTTGAACAACTTTTTGCTGATTTTAAATTGTTGTTGCTGCAGGCTTTTTTTCGTGTGTAGTCATTTGTGAGCTGTGCGCTTGCTGTGCTTAGCTAAAAGGAAAAATAGAGATAAATAATAAAGGTGCGAATCGAATTTGCCAACGAAGTACTGTTGATTGATATTTAGAAAAAGAACTCTGTGTGTATTTCTCAACGTGCACACGTAGCTTTATTGACCTAACATGTGCTCTGCCTTTCAAAGAAGTTGCTGTCTCGACATGCTTGTTCCGTACTTACTCGTCTCGTTCTTCTCGCCTACCTACCCGGTTTCCCTACTCTCAATAAGTAAGTTCTATCAAATCGAGAAGAGAAGCATACTGGTGATTTTTTTCTTTTTCGACGAATACAAACGTAGCAGCCGTGCTTCACGCTGCCTGTGTGCACAAGTGTGTTGGCTTTCTTTGCCCAATCTACGCTCATGGCTTCTCCAGCTGACACCCTCTCGTTTGTGCCGTGTGTCGAGGACGCACCGCGCACCCGCCAAATAGGCCGCCACCCCGCCGTGTTCCAACGCACCCTGGATGCCGCGAGCTACGCCTTCCTCCGCGCGCAGTCCCGACTCGCCAAGGATCCCCACAGCCCCCACGCTCGTCTCGCTTATCAAGAGACGCTTACGGAGGAGTACCGACGTTTGTGGCAGCAGCGGAGTCTCGTCCCGAAGGCGGCCCGGCGTGAGTGGTTCGAAACCGTCACGGTGTACCTCCACGCCCTGGACGCACTGGAAGGTGGTTTGCTGTGGCTCATGGACCACATTCCCCTAGCCGAAGAGACCATGCCGAAGTCCAAGGAAGGCGCTACCGACTTGATTACGGTCGACCACGCGCCCAGCAGCTCCATCGCAGGAGGAACGGAACCACCCCAGTTGCCCACTCCGTCTGCGGATCCAGCCCCGCAGCGTAAACAGCCGAAAGGGAAAAAACTGCTGCAGGACGCGGCGCCGCTCTGGTACCTCTGGCAGGACGCGCAGCGCCATCTGCATCACCTCACGCTGCGACTGCACGCGTGGACACCGGCCAGCGGTGGCGCGTACGCGACGCGAGAGGCGCTGCGGGGCAGTGATCTGGTGCGCATGGACAGCTCGGCGTTCACGTGGCGCGTGCGGCTGTGGACGCGTGTGTCGTGTCGCATCCTTGCAACCCCTTCCACAATGTCTTCAGGCGCTGCCGAAACTTCTGATTCGGAAAACAGAGGAGATGCGTCATTTTCTGTAAAACTGTTGGAGCAGTTGCGTACAGCTCTCTCTTCTGTGTCGCCTCTCTTTGCGGAGGAGGAGCCGGAGCTGCTGCGTGTGTTGACAGCGCTCTACCCGGCGGCTCCTCTTTGCGGTGAAGAAGCAGAAATGCAGGCACGCGTGGCGGGTGCGTTGCTCTACCGGATGTTCATCGAAGTCGCGCTCGTGCGGCTGCGTGCGCTGCCACGGTGCATTTTCACGTGGCGCCTCCTGCACGACGTCGTGAAGAGCAGCGCCACACTGCTGAGACAGCGTTCCTCTGCGCACACGACAACTGCCGCTGTTCTTTCCGCGCTGGTCGACTACATCGAAAGTATTCTGGTACCCTATGTGGAGCAGCGAGACTGCCACCTTGGCAACGTGCGCCACAGCGCCACGGACATCCACGCCCATTTCACGCGCCTCTCAAAGGAGAAGATGAGCGAGCTGTACCCTCTCCTCCTCACAGCGGCTTCGAGGTCAGGTGGTGGTGATGGCTCTCATGCCGTGTCCCTCCCGTTTCCGGAGAGCGACGACCGTCCAGCGGGGGAGCAGCGCTTGGAGATGTGCACGGCGATGGTGAGGGCGGTTCACGACGTGTGCGGCTGCGCCTCCGACACTGAAAGCTGCGACGTCGTCGAGCAGAACATTCTGGGGAACGGCAGCGTCGATGCCAACGCTGATGATGCAGACAAAGACCAACACTTCACTGAGGACTTTGTGGATCTTCAGATGATGCTTCGCGCGAAGCGTGTGGAGGAGCAAGTTTTGTACTCCCACGCCCGGCGCACGTCTCAGCTGACTGTCTTCTTCTATCACTACTTCACGCAGAGCCCGACGATGGCGTTTGACCGCGTCTCACGGGGCGGGACGGTGACAGACGCGTCGTCCACCAACGGGGATAGCCACGAGCAATGAAGAGGACGAATTGGAGGAAATATGGTCGAAGAAGAAATCACTATCTTTGTCCCGTGTGTGTGTGTCTGCGCGGTGTGTGAGCGACGTGACAACACACACATGCACGTGCGCGGACCTTAAACACCGCTTTCACAAAAACAACAACGGTATGTGATATGTACATTTTTTTTTTTAAAGGAGTAAATAGTTACTTAAGCTCATCCGTGGCAGAGAAGACGACTAAGCGTACCTTTGCAACATGCACGCCAAAACTGGAAAACGCATGAGTCGATGAGACAATCAGACAGCTTTGAGCTTTCTACCCATAACTTCACGCAGAGCTTTTTTTAATTGCGTTGACATCCTTGATGCATTTCTCTATTTGTTAACACAGCTTTTCTCCTCTTCTTGCTCCTTTCTTTCTCTGGAACTCACATCTTTCTTTTACTCTCATTATTTAAGAAGAGTCGCTGAGGTTTTTTATTTAGCGGCTTAAAAAAAATAGAGAACGAGTCATGTTTGCCGATGACGCTGCAGGGACGCACTTCGACTTCGAAGATACGCTCCCGAAGGAGCTGCCCCGCACGGAAAAGAAACTAGAAATCTGTCAAGACTTCCAGCGCGGTCGCTGCCAGCTTGGCGATGCTTGCCCGCAACGCCACATTATCTCTTCCTACCGCACCGTGCAGACCAAGGTCTGCAAGCACTGGCTGCGTGGCGCCTGCGTAAACGGCGACAACTGCCTCTACCTGCACGAGTACGACAACCGCTACGTCCCGCAGTGCGCCTTCTTCGAGCGCGTGGGCGAGTGCACCAATCCCGAGTGCCCGTTTCAGCACTCAAAGCCGAACGAGACGCAGCCGGAGTGCGCGGCGTACCGGCGTGGGTTCTGCCCGCTCGGCCCCAACTGCCGCCTGCGCCACGTCAAGCGGGACTCGGCGTGTCCCTTCTACTTGGCCGGTTTTTGTCCCCTGGGTCCGCGCTGCCCCCTCGGGCACCCGATTCAGGAACGCTACGACCGCGACGCGGTGTCGAAGCGCATTCTGGCCAAGATGATCGTAGAGCGCGCGGACGACCCGACCTTCAACCGCACCGCGACGTGCTACCGCGCCGGCTGCTTCGACCCGGGGCACCTCGCCCCCGACTGCCCTGGCCCGCAGCACAGCGTGTTGCACAAGATGCTCGGCGAGATCCAGGAACCCGGTCAGCCCATCAGCGCGTTGGAGGAAGGCGTGCGCGGGGGCGGCGGGTCACGCCGGCGCTGTTTCCTGTGTGGGCAGGAGGGCCACACGGTGAAGGACTGTCCCATGAACACGCAGCAGCGCGGACACGACCCGCGGCGCGGTCGTGGTGGCGGTGGTGTTGGCCTGGACGGCGGTATGCGCCGCCGGCCGCGGCGCGACGGCGAAGGCGCTGCTGGTAGTGGACGGTTTAGTGCTGGTGGTGATCGCGGGTACGGCGGTGGCGGCAACCGGCGGCGCATGGGACGCGATCAATACTAAGGTAAGCTGCTTCTCCCGCTGCGAGTGAGTTGATTGGTTGGTTGATTATGGTGGCGTTGTTTGTTATTTGCTTCCTTTTTCTCTTTTGATTGTTAAGTGAGTGCTGTTGAGCTCCGCTTTATCTTTCCTTCGTTTTTATGTGTCTGTGTGTGTGCTTTTGCACTTCACGCAAACCTATTACTTCTCTTGCGCATATGCGTCAACTTCGACAATAATAAAACAAGCCAAAACTAAATTTTAGTAGTTTTTAATGCCGCTATTGTTGCTTTTGCTCATTTTTGCGCCGCTTACGCATGGAAAGAAAGGAGTTTAATTTTTTTCCCCTGCAAAGTCGGGCAAACCCATTTTCTTTCTCTTGCATCAATCCTACAACCGCTGTGAAAACGCAGCGTTTGCTTTCTCGAAGGAGCGGCGTTCAAAAAGGTGAGTGCACCACCTCTGCTACAATCTCCTTTACCTTCTCCATATCTCTTTTTCTCTCTCTCTCTCTCTATCACTTTCATTATACATAGTTGCTATTTTCAACAACAACAAAAAAATAGAGCAGGTGCGGCTTCAGTTCATCCGCCACTGTATTTTTCTCTCGTGTTCCAAACCAGGCATTGCAAAGTAGCAAGCGCTATAAACGTGTACTTGTAAAAATCGCTACTATCAGAAAGAGTAAAAGCAGCATTTTTTTAACTGTTTTTTTTTTAGTTATTATCATTTCAATCAGCGTCGTTTAAATTTTCCAACACGAAGTAAAAGTGGCCTTCTTTTAGCATAGAAACGCTCAGCAGGTTCAGGAAGGGTTTATTTATAAAAGGATTCACGTTGCGTGGTGAACCAATTCTTGGAAGACGATTGACACTTAAGGAAGAGAAAAACTTCTTGTCCTCAAGTGTGGTAGTGATTGTGTCGATCTGTGCTGCGTACAGCTTTTTTTTTTTCCGACGTTGTTCTCACGAAGTGGCAACTGTCATTCTACAAGAGGTGTGTTTGCGCACAGGTGCATTGGTTCCGCTTGAGCAAAGCTACAGCGTCACTATTTTCTGTTTCTTTTTCTTTTCCCCGCCAGCACCACGCCATAGAAATACTACTTCTACATAGACTCGATTAAGCCACACGAACCACTTTTGCACAGCTGCAACCCTGCGGAAAAAAAAAAGTGAAGTGAAGAAAAAACTGTTTGTGTGTTTTTTTTTGTTTGTTTGTTTTCAATAGAGTCATTCTAAATCTTGTAGTTATTCGAAAGAAAGAACAAGATGAAGTCGACATTGGTATGCGCCGCCCGCGCGGTGCGCATGTACGTGCCGACGCAACCAGTTCCCGCCCCCGCTTCCTCCTCTACTTTGCCAGCTGCGGAGGTGCCGACGCCTGCTGAGGTTCGCACCGCTCGTCGCGTCACCGACACCATTCTGCGTGCCCGCGCCACTCGCAAGCAGCAACAGCAAAAAGGTCATTCGCAGACCACAGCAAATCCAGTGCCGCTGCCGCCCCCGCCGCCGCTGCCTTCCAAAGTTATCCCGATCTCCGCAGACGAGAAGCGGGAGGCGATGCGGCTGGCGCTGTCCTACGGCAAGACCGCGCTGCTGACCCACCTGGCGCACCAGCAGGACGACACCCTCGCGCAGCTGCCCTACGCGTACTCGACGGTGGACTGGGCACACATCATGGGCGAGGCCGCCGAGGAGGCGTCGACGGCGTCCGCCACGCGCGGGTCCAGCGCGGGAGTGCGCCACTCCACCGCGGACGACGGCGTGGCCGCCCTCCGTCTGGAGGTGGCGCAGACGTGGGGGAGACTGCGCAACGAGGCCAAAGTCCGCTGGATTGCTTCGACCCCGCAGGGCCGCCGCGCACTGCGCCACGCCATGGGCAGCCCGGCATGGGAGAAGGGCTGCGCGGAGGCGGCGTCCACGTCTGCCTCCGGCGCTGCCGCCACCAGCCGCGTCGTGGTGCCGACGATGCAGCAGATGCTGACCAAGTACGCCGACACGCTGGTACGCCCGCGGCAGCCTCGGTCAGCCGCCCTCACGCCGGAGCCGCCGCAGCGCTACCTGCACGACCTCTTCGCTGACGAAGTCGACGCGCCAACACGCACAACAACGACGACGACGGCCGTCGGCGGCTCGGACGGTGACGCGCTGCTGCACTTTGGCTCCGCCGCGGAAAGTGCGAATCGTGCGAGTCTGCGCGCGAAGGCCGACGCAGCACGTGAGACGGAGCGCAAGAAAGCCTGGCTGCACGACCTTGCCCAAAGTTTGGGCGGCGACAACGCCGTGAAGTTTGTCAACGACGTCAAGGCGCTGCAGCGGCCACGCGACGACGGCGGCGAGTACGAGTCGCGCACGGCGTCCCCCGGCGCAGCGGCCAACACGTCATCGGCGGAGAGCAGCCGCGAGGCCATCTACTCCTCTGGCGTCCTCGAGCTGTGCCAGGACCTCGGCATCCGCAGTCCGCGTCGCGCCTACGTCATGACACGTGTGCTGCCGCAGGTCGATGAGGCGGCCGCGACGTCGCAGCCCCTCACCCTCGACCAGGTACGCGAGCTTGCCATCGCGTACGCCGCCGAGTACGACAGCGAGCTGAAAACGATTGCGGCGGATGCGGAGAAGGCGGGCGAGGAGACGGCCGCGGAGGCTGTGCGAAACTTTGAGCGCTTTCAGCTCGAGCTGGTGGTGGACAAAGTGCAGGTGAAGCTGTCAAAGTTTCAGGACAACGTCCCGCTGCTGCGAAACTGTACGAATGTGTTTAACAAGTAAGAAGGGTGATTGCTCGCCTGTGTGTTTCTGTTCCTTCCTCACAATGAAAGCGCGACTTGAAAGCGTAACGATGAACGGCAGGACGATCAATACCTCCTTCTCTTCCTTTCTTTTCATCCAAAGCGGCGCGCATTCTTTCGTGAGGTTTTGAAGTTTTGCATGTGAGCGCGAAACACAGCTTTCCTCATCGGGACGCACTTACGTTAAAAACGTCTTTTCTCTTTACAAAATGTTCCGTCTCTACAAAGCAACCAAACGGGATAAGGAAGAGAAAAATAGGAGCATGAACTCTGCAAACACGTGAGACAGTAATTGCTTCTTCTGTGGATCCGCTGCTGTACCCCAGCGTTGAAGCTTTCACTACGCTCCTCTGAAGGAAACGAGGCGTCTCCTTTCAAGAGAAAAAAAGTCGTTTGGCTGCTTAGTTGAAGCACTTGTTTTATTATTATGATTCTCTTGCTTTTTAAGCCCACATCTGTAGAGTTACGCATGGTCCTCTAATTATCACTTTCTTCGCATTCCCTGATGCTTATCTTTTTCGACACTGCTTTCCTCTGTCACCGTGTAGTGAATACTACAGCTGTAAGCCTCGGTTCTCCTCAAGTCACACCCGTACTCTTCTAGCGTCACACAGGATCGAAGAGGTTCAAAAGCAGATTTGTTTTGGTTTGTTTTGCCTTCTTATTCTGGAATTTTAGCGTTTGGTACCGTCATACACTTTCCTTCAGCTAATTTACGCATCTATACACCTTTCCGTTTTATCATTTTTTTTTTTCGTGTCGTTTGCCCTAATTTAACCAACTGTCATCTTGAAAAAAAAAAGTACTCACTAAATCATAAAAAAGCCTCTCCACGTCTCCGTCTCCGAGACAGTTAAACCTCTCTTCTTTTTCTAAAAAAAGAGGACCACGCACTTAAAAAAAGAAAAAAAAACACTCTCACCGGAAAATGTCCGCGAAGGGTTCTCAAGGCCGCAGCTCGTCTGCCAACCCCGCCAACTTAGACGAGATTAAGGAGTCGCTGAGCCGCATTGAGAACGTTCTCAACCAGGGGCAGCACGTCCTCTACGGCGACGACGCCGACGGCGGTGAGCCAGCCGACGCGGGCGCCGTGGCGGTTCGCGCGGAGGACGACCACCACACCTACCACTCCTACCACTCCACCCCGAACAAGCACGCCGCAGCCAACGCGGCGTCGCCGGAGTACCAGCGCTCGCCTGCCGTCCACCCGCCTGTGCCGCCGCGCCACGCCGAGGCGGCCGCCGCGCCGTCGCCGTACCACCAGGCATACTACGGCCACGGTGCCCCCCGCGACTCCGATCACGCCCGCCACAGCCTGCACGACAGCCAGCCGCGCGGCAACTCCGGCAGCGCCGCCCGCGCGCGCACCACGCCGGCTCACCTCTCCGCGGCACGCCGCGGTTCCAGGGCGAAGAAGGAGGAGGAGGAGCTGTCGGCGTCCGCGCGTGCGCTGAAGATCCAGGAGATGAAGAGGTCCAGCGGCCGCGTGCCGAACTTCGAGGAGGGCGTCGACGACGACGACACGGCGCAGAACACGTCCATCGAGGAGTTGAAGGAGCGCATCCGCCGCGAGCTGGAGGAGTACCAGCGCAACGGCCCGCTCATGCACCGCCGGGCGTCGTACCAGCGCAAGCAGCGCGCCGCCACCGTCCCGCGAGCGTCCGGGGCGCCAAAGGCGGCCCCACCGTCCGCGCCCGCCGCCGGGGCGAGTCGCTCCCTGCCGCCTCCCCGCCCGGCCGCGCCGAAGGCGAAGACGACGAAGCGCGTGGCGGGGTCGACGCAGCACCAGCAGGCCACGCCGGTCCGTGGCGCGGCCTCCCGCAGCGCTGTGCCGCCGCCGCCACCGACGCGCGCCGCGACGAAGAAGACGTCCGTGTCCGGCCCGGCTGCGAAGCCGCGCGCCAAGACGGCCGCGCCGCCCGCGTCCCGCGCCGCCGCCCCTGCGGCCGACACGCGCCACAGCACGAAGCCCTTCTGGGAGCGGCTCTACGGCGATGCGGCGGTGCAGCAGGAGAAGCGCGACCAACGCGCGGAGCAGCGCCGCATTGAGCTGGAGGCCGAGCGGGCCAAGGCCATGCCGCGTCGCCGCTCGCACCGCCCGCCGGCGCACGCGGCCTACTCGGCCTACTACCGCAACCTGAACGGGGACAGCGCCACGCAGTCGCGCGACCTCTCCGCGAACCGCGCACGGGCTGGTGCGAACGTGCCGGCGCAGCACGCCAGCTACGTGCCCAAGCGGACGGTCGCCGCACCCGCCAGCGCCGCCGCGCCGGCCGCGTCGAGTGGTGCTGCCAGCGGCCACAGCGCGAGCGGTGCGCCGGCGCGTGTGGCGCCGCGCCGCCCTGTTCCGCAGCCCGCCGCCAAGAAGCCGCTGGGTGCGGCCCCGCGACCGGTGCCCCTCCCGCTGGGACCCGGCCCGCGCACCGCCCCGGAGGCGGAGGCCGAGCACAAGGAGGAGGAGCTGCTGGTGCCGACGCCCCCGCCGCCAGCGCAGCCGCAGCCGCAGCCGGCGTCGTCGTCCGTCAAGGACAGCCGCGGCCGCAGCAACGAGCCCTTCGGTGACGAGTTGGACGACGCACCGGCACAGAACGGCACTCGTGGAGCGGCGGAGGAAGAGGCGCACGTCAGGCACTCCGACTCCGACTCCGATGCGGACTCCGAGGAGGAGAACGCGAAGAGCACGTCACACCCCTTCGTGTCTCGCCTAGACCTCAGCGGGATTAAGAAGTGAGGCGCGGCAGTACCGCACCGATGACGGGTGCACCGCGATGCTTCAGTGGAGCACACACACACAGGGAAGGTTTTTGTGGCGCACATGCATGGTGCGTACAATAGAAAGCGTGCATCCTTTCTGACGTTTGGAGTGATCATGTACATACCTAGTGTTTTTCTTTGCTTGCTTCGTAGTTTCTTTATCTTGTTTTTTTTTTTGTATAGATGACCGCAGGTGATTCTGTATCTCCTTTCGATGGTTAGCGATGGCAGCTTCACTGGTTCTTCGTTCTTTCTCTCCACAATGATTTTCTCCCTCGTCCCCTTTTAAAACTGTACTGTTTCCTTCTTTTTTTCTTCCGTTTTTTGCAGTTGAAAGACCTGTAGCCCTTTTGCTGGATGCACTGCCAGTTCCTGTCATGTTTGTATATCGTTCCTTGCAATCTCTTTATATTTATGTGTGTGCGTGTGGTGCGTCCTATGGAACACGGGCGAAGGTGGACTGGGCATATGCTTGAGTGTGCGCCAGGTTAACCTGATGTTGACCAATTTTCTTTTCTTTTTTCTTCCTCTGTAACCCATTAATCATGTAGACGGGCGCAGTCAGTGCCTCTGCCTCGTCCTTCGCTGCTCCACTCCGTTGTTACGTCTCCCTACTCCTCTGCTGCTTCCTTCCCAGTGTTGAGCAGAGCACAAACAGATGTGGAGGGCCACTGCTTTCTTCTCGTGTTGCGAACGGCAAGCGATATGTTTGTGTGCGCGTGTTTGTTTTCGCTTGTTGAGCTCCTTCTTCGATTTTTTTGTTTTTCTTTTGTTTGTCGAGAGTGTCCTTTCTTTTGTGTGTGTGCGTGCATGTGGTGTGACTGCAAGATGCACGGTGTTGTTGACGTGAAACGTGTCTAGCCTCATTCACTGTCATGATTATCGGGTTCAGGGGCTGATCGCAGAAGTTGGTGAAGTGAACGAGTTTGTTTTTTGTTTGGTTTGCCTTCAGAGCCGTCGCCGATCTCAGATTTCGACGTCGGGCTGAAAGTGCTGTTTGACTAGACAGATGTCACTTTTTGAATATGATCCTGATTGTTTGAAAGTTTAAAAAAAAAAAATGATTTGCGTGAAGTGGCTTTTTATCCGTTGCGTTGCGTCAAGAGCTTGAATGCGCTGCTGCCAATCCTCTTGTGCGTGGCGTGCGAAATACCTTTGGCGCTCTCCATTGATGACAAAAAAATTTTAAAAAATGCCAGCTGGCATCAGAGGAGCAGAGCTGGCGATTTGTTGTGGGCTGCACAACTTCGTCGCATCGTTGACACATTTTTTGCCAAAAGGATAAGAAAACTTCCTCTTTTCACGTCCCATTTTGTCCCTCCCGTTTGTTTCCTTTCTTTTTTCACAGCGCGGCGTTAAAAAACAAAAGAAAAAAAAAACTTAAACCCATCCTCACCCTCGAGGGAGCACGACATGCTCCCCCTTTCCACCAAGCCGTTTTTACTGGTCGAAAAAAGTGTGACAAGAGTGGGGTTTGAACCCACGCCTCCAGGGGAGATCACGACCTGAACGTGACGTCTTAGACCACTCGACCATCTTGCCTCGACGTTTCCGTTGCCATTCTCGCATAGGGAGAGCACAAATGCGCAAATAGCAAAAAGTATAGCACCGATTGGTTTCGATCCAACGACCTATGGGTTATGAGCCCATCGCGCTTCCACTGCGCTACGGTGCTGCCTGAATTTTGTCAACGCGGGCAATACCCGGGAGAGCAAAAGCATTTTTGGCGTCGGCAAGCATTTTTTTTTTTTTTGCGGAACTCAGAAAAAAGGAAAGACGCATTCAAAAAAGCATTGTTACTCTAGATTTTGGCTGAAGCGCCAAGTGTTCGGAGTGGCTTTCGGAGTTCCACATCAACCAAGAACTCAGTTGTAAAGAACCTCTTTTTCTTTGAGCCCTTGAATTAGATTCGCTAACGTGAACCTTACAAGCCAAGCGCTCCTAATCGACACTATTCGTGAGCCGCAGAAGCCTGCTTACGCGAAGTCAGTCTTCTTTCACAGCTTTGCGCACAGCATCTCAGCTCCGCCTAGACACCATTCTTTTCTCAAAGTTCATTCATTGGCTAAAATTTCCGAAAAGGAACAAGCCACTAAAAGTTTCCTTACTAAAGGTTGGAAAAACGATTTTGCACCTCTCGAATCGAACAGCAAAGGAGGACCGACACCGTCAACAATGCGCCGCACAGTATCTCAGGGCAGTCAGGGCGCAGCTGAAGGGAAAACTAGACTGTGAAATTGCGCAAATGCGTCCCCTCATCTGAAACCCACCCTTAAAAAAATACTGTACACCAAGGCTCGAGAGTCCAATGCTGATCGAGATGCAAAAGTGAGAAATGACACATCAGTTTCTTTTATTCTCACCTTTCATTCTTCAGCCAGCTTTGTATTTCCTCTCCATCGTTAGTTTGTTAAATGCATTGAGAGGTTTTTAATTTTGTACGCAAACCCGTTCTGTCAATTGTGCTTCTCTTTCTGGATAGGAAAAAGGAGGCTGCCATCGCTCAGACCCTTTGCACTGTTCCGAAAAGCAATGCAATGAAAAAAAAAAAGAATACAACAGAGGTGAAAGGCGCGGCAGGTATCGAGAAAAATAAAGTGTCCGACTAGTTTTCTCTACTTTCCTAATTTAATTATTAGTGGACGAAGCGTTCCGTCCAGTACAAAAGACCCACCCAATTGTCTCAGTCTTACTACTCTGCACTCTTTACTATCTACCTTCTCTTCGCTTGCTTCCATCCCATCCCCCGCGTTAGCCAAACAACAAAAAGAAAAGGATGTGTTACCAAACTTTTATGCTTTTTTTTCCACATGCACCGCTCGCAGCTTTTGACGACAAAGCTTTCGTGTGCAACATACTAAGAACACATGGAGGCGCCACTCGTGGGTAACAAAAAGGTTTTTTTGTTCATGGGGCCATTCACCCCCATCATCTGGACCAGCCGTCCGGCAAGAAAAGAAAGCGTGCGCAAATGCCGAAGCTATCCCGCCAAAGCATCTTTTGTTTCAATACCCACCACTGCATCTAAAAAAGAGTCTAAAAAACAATAAAAAAGAGTTATTTTAAGCTGCTGAAACGGCACCTTAATCAACAAATATGGCCATGCTCCCTTTAAAACGCGATACCTTAGACCATAAGCAGGGCTCGCTACTTGATTGAAGATGAGTGAAGCGCTCCTGAAATCCCAAAGGATGAAGAGCATTTCCCTTTGAACGCTATTGTTATTATCCTGTCTTTAAGTCAGAGCTGTTAAATGATGCCCTTAGAGATAGAAAAAACTCTAATACCCACATCCTTGACGCTTTCAACTGTTGTGGTGCACATTCTTTAAACTACTTTTTGCCTTGCAAAACTGGAATTCTAAATTATGGAAAGCTCCCCAGCACGTTTGATGCGCTTTGAAGTTCTGTCGAGACATTTAAGTTGTCGCGTCCTTTGATTACTCCTTAGGCATTCGATCATGCAAATGGAGACCATCCTCCGGTCCGATAGGGTTTGAGCTGTCAAAAAATCTTCTACACAAATCGATCCCACTCTACGAGCCAACGCTTTTCGATTTTAGGCGGAAAAGGTGAGACTAAACTTGTACTCCGATTACGTCAAGCCCTCCTGAAAGTCAGATAAACAATTAAAAAAAAGGGGTGCTTTTGGTGAGGGCATCTCCGCTATGCCTTTTCCCCGCGTTAGTAGCCGTTTTCTTTAGTAGAATAGCAACCGTGGTTGCCAAGCCGTTCGGCGCCACTATTCGAGCACGCACACAGTTTCTTATTTAAAAAAAAATAGTAATAGCCTTTTTTTCAACAAAATTTCTTTGAAGCTTAACGCAACAGCATTTTGTTGCAAGCATTCCACACAGTTATTAAAAGCAGCTCCACCGCTTTTATCATCTTTTTTTTTTTTACATTGGCAACAAATTTGCCTATTTGTTTTCTCTTTTGCTTTTGGTTTTACTCTGATGGATGCTTGACTTTTTTTAGCTCTCAAACTTTTTGTACTGCTTTTTCTCTATCCTTTTCCCATCCACCCCTCTTTTATGCAAACGGCAAATGAGAGGAATTACTCATTCCTGCAACCAAGTTTTTCTTTTCTATCCGCTAAAAAAAAGAGGCAGAACTTAGCACTTTAATTTAAGAAAGAACAACAAATGCTTTTTGTTGCTTTTTGTGTGCTGTTAGGCTAGAAATCGTGCTCCCGTTTATTGCCCTCACATTATCAGTTTTTTTCAAATAAGGTTTTCTTTAGATTTTTTGAAATCTCTGAAGCTTTCTTTGCCGGTTTAAATCGTTTTCTGTTGTTTACCGTCTCCATTGCGCTGGCTCTTACCCCAGTTCTGATTACCTCACCAACGTTTTATTTTTAACTTCCAGAAGAAAGCCCGCTGCGTTGACTATTCTACACCGGGAGAAAAACGAGCTTGACCCATTCTTCTCACTCACATTCTGTTATTTTAGAGCTTTGTCGTAAAAACCGGACAGCCACCATCATTCCACCCAGCATTCCAGTCATCATCGTTCAGATTTTTTAATTTCCTTTTTTTTCTAAGAAAAAAAGCGGATAGTATTTTAAACGCCCGGAAAAGAGCTTTAAACGTTTTTGTAATTCAAAAATTTAAAGCACTTTAACACCAGGAGGACCAAATTCTTTGGACTCAACAATGCTACCCAGCTTTGTGGCAAGTTCAATCCCAACTCAACGTTTTAAGGGGAGGTGACTCTGCAGGAAAGAGTAGCAATGTTCCTTAAGGCCACAACTCGACTCCTGAGCTCAGCCTTCTAAATTAATTAGGTAAACTTAAGGTGTGCGTTATTTTGCCCACACCTGTGGCGACTTCCATGGGGCCTTTTTTTTTGTGGGTTTTGCCATTTTCTCGGGAGTCTACGTTTTGCAAGTACATAACTACGTTTTCAAGCAGGTAAGCTCCTCGAAGCATTGGTGGTGGTCCATTCTGTGATCGAACAATCTTAATTTTCACTGCAGAAGCTGACATTATAGAATCCTAGCCGACGGTGTCAACAAACTGAGTTGCGAGTGCCTTTTGTCTGCCGCTTTGTTGCGGTGATTGGCTTGCAATTGATCACGCGTTTTACTCTTTCAAAAAGCTTGCGTAGTGCGTTATAAATCAGCGCCTCTCCGATGTCTGAGAAGCGAATTGTGAATTATTATTAACGCTTTTTTAGCATCAGCTCACACAATGAGATCCGGCCTTTTTTTTTTTGAGTGTGGAAATCTGGCTACCAGGACTTTCCATAAAAACGAGATAGGGCGACTTGTTACATCAGTGGTGACAAGCTAAATCTTGAAGGCTTCTTTTGGCGGAATGCCTTTTCGTATTTTAGAATAAACGAAAACAGAAATCTCCTGTTTGCTGGAATGCAGCCAATTATTCTAACGCTATTGGCATAGCGTTGATCTATTATTTTCTGCCTTAGGAAGTTTGAGGTGATTATTCAGAAGCCGCTTCTGCCATTCACATTTCTCAGCTGCTTTTACTGGTTACAAAATGCAGCAGTTAGTGTAAAAAAAACTTCTAAAAGTAGTTTTAGCTTGGAGGCGTTCGGGTGGTTGAAAAAGAAGTGCATTTGTAAAAAGACAGCACCTCCATAGTAATTCTAAATTAAGGGGCGCGTAGGGAGTGTATATGCTAGGTTCCCAAATTCTGGTGGTAGGTATCAGTGGTCTCCTTTCCGCTGCGAAATGTTACTGTTGCTTTTCCCGCTTTTTTTACAAGTAGATTTTAACGGCGTTCAGGCTGTCCAAAAGAGTATTAAGTGTTGTTTTTGTGGGTTGTCAGCTGGATCATGATGTCGAAAGTGATGGGGAGAGGCCATCACTTAAAGAAAAGAACCTTGATCTTTAGATAAAAACAGTGTTTCAACTTCAAAGATATTAAATAATGCCTCACTGCTTTTAATTGGCATCAAGCTCTTTTTTTTCTACATTTGTAGGAGAGAGCAAAAAGAAAATTGTGTAGATTGATGGGGTCGGCGAGGCTCCGTTTTCTTTACTTTTTTTCTTGAGACCCTTTGCGCTCCTGGATAAGAGGACTGCTTCACCATGGTGTCAGGCTCTAGTAGTCTATATGGTGAAGCTTTAAGTATTTTTTGGACGATTCATTTAGTAAATTATATATGATGCCGGAAATACTGTGTCATCGACGTCTCGCAAAACTGGGTCGTGAAGTCTAAAACAGTTGGTCTCTCTGATTGCACAGAGCTTTCAGGTGCTTTGCTTCTTTTTAAAGGAGAAAACCATTTAAGCAAAATCGGTGTACAGTTTGGAGTTTGAGACCGAGCCGAAAGGGCTCGCAGCAGGCCACGGGATTAGACCAACTGCCTAGCAGCAAGTGTCCACGAGTTGAGAAACTCGGTTGAGGAGAGCAGCGAAGTAGAAGCATTCGCCGCGATGGTTAGAAATGACACACATGACAAAAATAGACAGACCGTCTGTGCAGCACGTTGTTTGAAAGCAAAATGGCGGAGGCGTAGAGGGAGAGAGAGAGAGAGAAAACGCCGAACACGAACGTTGCGCAGCTTTCACTGCTCTACTTCACGCCTGCTCCAAGAGTATTGCTTAACCCTCGCCGTTTAATATGTAGGATTTGGGAATTGGTGGCACTTGGCTTGTTGGTGTTTTTTGTTGGTACCGGGGAAAGGAAAAAAGCGGGACTGATCAGCTACTGTTTTAGTGTCTTTCCCAGACTTTTACTGTCATTAAAGCGCTTTTTTTTGTCATTCATTATTGGTGGCTTATTGCGTCGTTGGTGATTGGGTACGTCACTATCTAAAGTAATCTGACTTCATTAAAGGGTTGCGATTAAGGAATATATTGCTTTCAAGATTTTTCAGCTTTTCCAGAGTTTCTAGCTCATCGACTCTCTTTGCGAAGCGGACGGGGATCGGGAAAAAAAGTTGCCAGAAACTAAAAGAGGATGTGCTTCGCAAACTTATTTTTTTACTTGTGTTTCTATGCTGTATTCAAATGGGTGTAGGGCTGATTGTCGGATCTCAAGGCACTAGCTTCCTTTTTGTGAAAACACTTGGTGGCGCTTTTTTCCCGCATCGGCAGGTATGCGCTCTCTGGCTTCAGTATAGATCCTTCTGAAGTCCGAGCTTTTGCTTAACGGTGAAAGAGTTTTTTTACTAATGAACTCTTCTTTTTTTGCTACCGCCTTGGTGAGGGAGGTTGATGTTTTTTATTATTATGAAAGATTCGGCGGCATTCAGAGCAACGAATACGCTTTTTTTTTTTTACTTTCTTGATATCGATTTTTTTCTAATTAGGTTTGTTTTGAACATCGGCTAAGCGTGGTGTTTTCCCTTCGCTTTTGCTGGGGCGATCTTCGTCTGCCCCTGTTAGCCGCTAATTTTTTTTATTTCGCCTGTGGGTCTGGATAATATGGTTAGGGGTGGGGAAGAAGGGGGGGGGGGTGAGGATAGGAGAAGACGCAGAGGCGGTTTAGCTGGTAGGTCCGGTTGAGGATGAGGGGAAGGGACGGATATCCGATCTGGGGAGGTTTTCTTCGTTCCTTCATATGCTTTGGGTTCTGTTTTTTTTTTTTTTTTTGTTTGTGGTTCACTGAATTGTCGCTTTATTCAGCATGGGTGCGAAGGCGGCGGCGTAGGTGCTGTTCTGCGTGCGCGCGGCGCCGATCCACCGCAGCACCAAGTCGTTGAAGAGACGAACGTCGCGCGGTGCGCCAGCGGTGTACAGGTAGAAGTGCGTGTGCACGGAGCAAAGCGGGCTGCCGTCGTAGAGAATCGCTGCCTTGCTCCCCTCGGCCTCCAGCGGCGCGATGGAAAAGCGCTTGGCCTCGTCGAACGCGGTGCCGCGCTGTGGCTGCAGGAGGCGCCAGAAGCCGTAGTTGTGCTGCGGCGGCAGGCAGTGCAACTCCGCCCGCTGCGCAAAGACATCGGCCACGTGCTCGAGCGAGGCCTGGTCAAAGTAGCGTGAGCTTGCCGTCGCGCGCCGCCACTGCCACAGCGCCTCCGGACTGCTCGTGACGACGTAGCCGCCGTTGTAGCGACCAAAGAGCGCCTCATCGGCACGCTGCATCTCGTGCGGAGACAGCGCCACGGTAGCGGTCGCCGGCAGCGTCGGCAGCTGCCGGAGCAGGGTGATGTCGCAGTCGAGAAACGCCACCAGCGGCGCACCGGACGAGGATGCCGCGGCGGCGGCGGCCGGGACGCTGCGCATCGCCAGCTCCATCAGGTTGGCCTTCTCCATCATGAAGTCGGTGTGTCGCGTGGCGTACCAAAGGCCAGGCTGTCGCTCCATCGTTTTGCGCGCGATCGCGGGGCCGTAGGCGTCGAGGCACGGGACCCAGCGCACGTGCGGGTCGCGATGCACGGCGCGCAGCGACGGCGACAGCGCCGGCAAGCGCTCGTCCTGCATCTCACTGGTGCAGCCAAGAAAGAGCGGCAGTGTCGGATGGAAGGTGCGCAGCGCGCGGTGAAAGAGAGCAAGCTCGTCGGCACACTCGCGGGTGGCCATGGTGCACACCGCGTCGATTCGCTTCGGCATTGCGGCTGCGCTGGCTTTATCGAGAAGACGGGCAGAGAGGTGTTTCCTTTTCTGTAACGCGGAGGATGAGACGCGGCAAAAGACAAAAGTCGGGAAAAAAGAGTAAGAAAAAAAGTGAAAAAAGAAGCGAAAACTCAATGCACGTCGGAGACCGTATAGCACGAGATTGACAAAAGACTACATCGTCAGAAGAGGCCGCGCTGACATGCGCGACAGGGCCAGTGAACAGCGTTGATCACAAGCAAGCCATTCTTTTTTTTTTCTTCTTTTTAAAGACGTGTTTTCATAGTTTAGCAGCTTTTTTGTAAGCGTTCAATTTGCTAGCTTGAACACTTTCTGAATAGCAAAGAGCACATCGCGCTCCGTAATGTGCAGTTGGAAGCCAGCCCAGCCCTCAGCGGGCGATGCCGAAAGCGAGGAAAGCTGAGACGCTCTCGCCTCAGCGGCGGCAGCGGTAGCGGATAGCGACGGTGGCGGCGGCAACGGCTGATCACCGAAAAGCTTGCGCAGGCTGTCGGTCCGTAGCCTCGTCCACAAACTCGCTCCGTCCCTCTCGCTGTTCACCTCCTGCTCCGTTGCTTCGGCAGGCAGCGCGAGACGCAAGCCGCCGCCGTCGTCGTTGTCTCTCGCGCGTTTGGCGGGTGCGGCCGCTGCTGGGTCTGCGTTGCTGCTAGAAGCGAAGGCGTCGTTGCCGAGCAGCAGCGCTGTCAGTGCTAGCAGCCCTTGACTCTCTCGGCGGTACTCGGCGATGGGCCGCACCGCCACGTAGTCCGCCTCGGCCGCACCAGCGTCGTCACCGTCGCCCTTCTCTGCCTCGTTATTGCCGCGTGAAGCGAGTGATTTGTTGTCCAGCCCGCCGACAGCGTCAGCGCCATCGCCCGGCACGCGGAGCTGCAGCTTGCGTCGTGCGTGCTGGCGCTGATAGACCGCCTGCTCGTCGACTTCCACCCGCGCTGCGACACCGTCACGCACGGCGGCCGCCACGGCAGCTTTCGCGACAACGCGCACCAGCAGCTGCGCCACCGCGTTTGCGCGCGTAGACGTGCTTCGCGACGTGGAAGCGGCATCCTCCTTCACCGGCGGCGGCGCAGGCACGAGTTGCTTCGACTGCAGAAACGCGGCAACGCGTGCAGTGACGTCGTCGACGTGCGCCGTGGCGGCTGCGGTCGTCGCACGACGCCCACCGACGTCGCTGTAGCGGCCGCCAATGCCGTCGCAGACCCCCGTGGCTGCGAACGGGAGCGGCGGAGACGCCAGCCGCTTCGCCGCGCTCTCCTCCGACTCGAGAGCGTAGCGGGCAAACGGCGGGGATCGAAGGGCGCTGGCGCAGAAGACATCGTACGGGCGTGTCAGACAGTGCTGCTCAAGGTGGCGGATGTTCTCGAGAATCGCCGGCGTCGCTTTGGGGTCCTCCTGCACGCTGCGCCGCCCGTCCTTGGACTTGCTGAGCCACTGATCGATGAGACTTTGCGGAAACATCCGGCCAAGCAGGAAGAGAGAAAATGAAGTGATATTGGTGTTCTCGTACTAAAGGCATCGTGGTAGGTGGTGCGAGCAACAATAGCAGAAAACGCAGAGGGTGTTCAGTTCAGTACAAAAAAGAAAAGGTGGCCACAAAAAGCGCGTAGAAAGTATTGTACACCAAGCAAGCGTGCTTGCGCGTGTTGCGAAGAAAACAACACAAACGAGGGAGGAAGACGCGGTTTTTTTTTTTTATATTGGTGGGTGTGGAAGGCAAAGGAACCTTGTCTAAACTCCACTTCCCTCTTTCGTTTAGTGGCAGGGTTTGAAGAAGCTACGGCGTCACGGCTAAATGATCGATTTGCAAAATCGAAAACGTTTTCTATCTTTGGCCGCCTCAAAACATGATGCTCCCTTCAAGACCAAACAATTCCGGTTTTCACCTTTTAAAATTACGTTAGTAAAACTCTTACAGTGGCGTAGATCTCCTCATAACGCTACAGCAACATCAACAACAACAACAAAAAAACAACATCTACAACTGCCTCCTCACCAGAAAAGCCAAGAAAAGGAGAGAGACACTGAACGATCACCACATGTTAACTGTTGGGTCTACGTGTGTGTCCGCGCGTGTGCCTCCGCATCTTGGCCCTGCCAAAACACTGCTGTCCATTCGTTTTTTTTTTCGAAGCACCTTACGCCAGGACGCCGCGGTTGCCTTCGCTCTGTCCTGCCTTGACCGTCTGGTTCGTGCCGGGGCGGTTCAGCTTGTACTTGGTCATGAACTCGTCCATCTGCTTCTCCTTTTCCATGAGCCCCTTGTTCAGCTGCGTGAGGGCCTCGCGGATGGCGGCGAGGTTCTCCTCGATGTCCGGCAGCACCTCGCCCACCGTGCGCTCCACTAAGGCACCACCCACCAGGCGGTGGCAGCAGCGGTCCTTGTTGAGCGGGCGCAGCTCCGTGGCGACGAGGTCGTGCTCGTGCGACTCGTTCTCCAGCTCCGCAATGCGGGACATGATGGCGCTCTGCTCCTGGCGCATGCGATTGTACTGGTTCACAATCTGCTCCTCCGTCAGCGTCGCCGTGGCGGCAGCGTTGGTGGCACTGGTGCTCATAATGAGGGATGCGGCGAATGTGCGTTGATGGGAATAACGAAGAAAGTGTGGTGTCGACGAGTGCGGTGATGTGCAATGAAACCTACAAGCAAGATTGCCGGATTGCAAGCGCTTGGACTACAGTATAAATCTGCAACGAAGAGAGAGAAAGAGAAAGGGAAGTTGTGTGCGCGCGTGAAGGGGGAAGAGGAGGTGAGAGAGGGAGTCAACTAGATGAGTGCGCAAATCGCAACTATTAAGCAGCAGTCTTTTTCTGCCTTTTCCTAATCCTAAAAAAAAGCTCAACATGCTCTTGTCTGGTGACAAAATGCGAGGAGAGACGCTGGGTTTCAAAAGGCGCCAATAACATCCAAAACGGCTTTCCTCTTCGTATCCTTCAATTTTTGTAGCTAATTAGTTATGTCCACAACGAAAACAGGCAGTTTTAAGCGGTTTAGAACCTCACAAACCACAACAATATAGCAAAGACGGACTAGCTTTTCTTTATTAGTCCTCACTTTCTCGCAAGCACTCGAGCCGCCACACTCTTCTCCAGCAGCTTGATCTTCCTCTCGTTCGCCTCCATTTTCTCGTTGGCGAGGCCGAGCAACGCCCAGACGTACGCGCGCTGCTGTGCAACATGGTTAACACCCCGCACCACCACTGGCACGTCAAGCCCAAGACCGACGGTGCTGCGAATGCCACACATGATTTTGCGACCAGGCGGAATCACGCCGCTGTTACGGTAGCCGCTGTCACTCACGGCAGCGGTGAGCAGGTCTTTCGCGGCGTCCATCGTGCGACACTCCACGTGCATCACGAAGGGCTCCATCTTTAGGGAAAGCGAGCCACGCGTGGGCAGCGGCAGCTGGCTGTCAGCCTCGACAAGAGCTCCCTCCACCTCACCGTCGAACATACCCGCCGCACGACCAGCACTTGCCGGTGGCGACGACGACGACGACGATGCGTGCGCTGCCGCTTCGCTCTCCACGATGGCCACCATGTGTGCCGCGTGCTGCGCCATCTGCGCGGTATCGAGGGCGGCGTCCTCCGCCGTCGCCGCCGCACCGCACAGGAAAGTCACCACACGCTCCATCTCCTGCGGTCGCAGCATGCCGTGCTTCACAAAAACCCACCCGAGGGCGGCATCCTCGCCACGCTTCATGCGCGACTTCGGCGTCGGTGACGGGTCGGTCTCGTCGTCATCCCTGGCCGCGCTGACTTGGTCGCCGGGCCCGATGCTGTGGAAGAGGGCGATGCGACCGCTGCAACTGCTGGTGGTGATGTAGTCGCTGTGCGTGTTGAGGGTTTGCATCACCGGCAAGCACTTCACGTCCACGCTGCCCTTAGGGCTGAGGTCGCACGCGTTGCTTTGCAGGTTGGACTCGATATGCGCCTTGTGCGCCGCAAACTCTTTGTCGCGCTGCTTCTGCTGTTGCGCGCTTTCCGCACCGGAAGCCGGAGCCGCCTTTGTCTTTTTGTCGCCAGATTTGGCAGGCTTCTTGCGCGGTGGCTTCACCTTCTTTGGTGGCGCGCTGGAGGATGTAAGCGGTGCCGCGACCACCGAAGCCTTCGTGCCCTGATCAACAGAAACAGAGGCGGACATGGATTGTGTAATTGACTGAAGAGGATGAGAAATGACAATAGGAGGCAGCTCTGTATGTTTCGCTCCGCTGCGATTGATAGACCAATCCCGATGAGTTCCTTTTCAAGAAAAGCATGTAGATGCAATGACAGAAAGACGAGAACATAAGAAAAGAAAAAGACGCACAAGAAGGGCAATGAAAAGAGAAAGTGTCTTAACTATACGATCACACAAGCGAACGCAGATATGCAGCGGCAAAAAACAAGGTAGCTCATCAAGCAAGTCGAGAAAGAGAACAGCAAAACAAAATTTTTGAGTTGCTCAACATGCTTGTATCTGTGCTTTTCCATGCGGAAACTGATGCAGCGCTGTAGCTATATACGCGACATGGCAGGGGGTCAAGACGCGTGGAGGGCTTCCCTGCGGTACAAGCTTGGAAAGTGAAAAGGATCGAATCAGGAATTAGCAGTCGCGTTGAATAGATGGCAAACAGCGTTTACGCGCCAAAAAAAAAAATGTAAATGGGAACAGTATCGGAGAAGCAAAACAAAGGGTTGCAATGAAAATAGGACGGTTTTGGCTGCGAAAAAAAAAAGAAAGAGAAGTGCCGCAGAAAAATTGACTCAGGCGTTCGTTTATTCGATGGGGATCTCCGTGCACGACCCGATGAGAGACGGCACCTCGTCCTCCTCGAACGCTTCCTCGTTCTCTCTCGAAAAGGAGTGCGTTGCGTACGGGCAGGGGTGCAGTGCGTCGGTGGTGGTACACCGTCGCGGGGCCGCCTTCAGAAACGGACTGTGCTCGCCATCGCTCAACGCACCGTCGTGCTTGCTTACGTACATCGGTCGGGCATCTGATGCTGGGGACGTTGTGTGGGCAGGACTGAGCATCGGCACCGGCGGAAGCGTCAGGGGAACTGGCCGCGCATCAACGTGGTGCTCCGCGGTCGTGCTCGCTGCACACAGGTCAACGTTTTTGAAGCTGCCCTGTCGAGAGTGAGACGGCGCCTCGTGCCCGTTGAGCCGACGATGCGCCATGGCAAACATCTCCGCCGATCGCGCGCGCGACGGCACCGTGGAGGTGAGGCCGGCGCTCGACGCCCCCGCTGAGCAGCATGGAAAGTCCAGCGGAGACCGCCGCCGCGGCGACGGACGGACTGTCCGCGTGTTGACGGTGGGCGTCGTGACGGGTGAGTGTCCGCTGCGCTCCTCCCGCACGCACAGGAAATCGCCGCTGCTGCTCGGCCGCGTGGGCTGATGCTGGCGCTGATGGTCGTGATGGTCGCGCGTGTGGTGGTGTTCGCGAAAAGGCTCACCGGTGCCGTGGCGCTGACGGCGCTGCCGCACAACGGCGACGAGGCGCTCTTTTGTGGCGGCGAAGGCGAGCGGCGTCAGCGGCACCTGCGCTGTGGCGGCAGCGGTGGTCGGCCAGCCGTGCAGCGCCGCGCACTCCATCGCCTCCAGCAGCGCGTGGTGGATGACGAGGAAGGACTTGTCCACGTTCGTGTTGGCCAGCACGAGCACCGGCAGCGCCGCCCTCTCCGTCGTCGTCACGAGGTAGTCCTGGATGGCGCGGATGGCGGGAAAGGAGGCGATGTACTTGCTGTTGGACTTGAGCGACATGCCGCGCGAGCGGATGCAGAAACGCTCGAGGTGATTGTCCGCCTTTGGGATCTGCACCAACACGGGGACACAGATGACGTGCTGGACGAGCAGCTCGGCACGCTTCCGAGCGAGGTACTTTGGGAGCAGGTGAACCCCCTCAATCACAACCGACTCGCCTCTGCTGAGGAGGCGGGACAGCATGCCGTCCAACACCTGCAGCACCAGCGTGCACTGAGACTTGTACCCGTCCAGCACGCCTTTTGTACTGCCGTCCGTCGCCGTTGTCGCTCCTTCGCTGGCCACTTTGTGGGCCTGGTAGGTGGAGACGAACAGCGTGGGGAACTCGTCTCGCCGGTCAGCCAGGCGAGCCCGCAGCGCCTGCCGCACCGTGTCGGTCGAGAGCACGTTGGGAATGCGGAGCTGACTCGCCACCAGCCGCGCGAGAGTGCTCTTACCAGACCCGCTCGTGCCCCCAATAAAGACGACAGTAGGGCTGTTGCCACGCTGCTGGGCGCAGGCCATGTTCCACCGCAGCAGCGGTCGAAGGCAGATCATCTGCCCGCGTAGTGTGTTGCCGAGCGCCTTCACGATAGCGCGCTCCCACAGCGAGAGAGGGGCTTGAAGCTGGCAGTGACAGGCGGCAATGGAAGACGGCGCTGCTGCTGCTGCGGAGCTCGTGTCGTAGAGCGCTGTCCAGTCCTTGACAGCGAGAGTATGGGGGATGGATGTGGTGTCGTCGGCCTCGACAAGAACCGTCGCGGGACTCGCTGAGACTGTCGCAGAAGACGCGTACGCAGCAGAGAGCACCTGGGCGATGATGTAGTCCGTCGTCCTGACAGCGTAGTGCTGCTTGATGCCACAAAAGAGAAGAATTCCCTGCAAGGTGTAGCGCGTGTACGGCGGCTCAGGAGAGAAGGCGGCGTGACTGTTGGTCGCGGCAGCTGAAATGACCGCGACGCTTTCAATGTGCCGTGCGAGCCCCATCCAGTACGAAAAGCTTTCATTGCCGGAGGTCGAGAGGGCAGTGGAGTGCAGTGACGACGATGAGGGTGCGGCGGAGAGGGCAGCAGCGGGAGCCGCGGCTGTCGCGGTCAAGGCGGACATCATCATCGATGGCAAAGCGTGGATCTGTCGCAGTGGTGGTGATGATACCAAGTTAGTGATAAAGGCAGAAAACCCGAAAGAACAAAACGTGAGGTCCCCAGTTCACCAATTAAGGTGAAACGCAAAAGAAATAGAAATATATATAGAAAGAAAAGAAATTGCTCGCCCTGTTGGGGCAGCCACCAAATGAGAACAATAGTGAACGCAAGCGAGTGTCAACAGAGTATCATCGTAGTCTACGAGCTTCAGAGAGGAAGACAACACAGGGTGGACACAATAAGTAACCGGAAAGAGCTAAATAGACAAAGAGTCTGAGTGCTCGTTCTTCTCTTTTTCTATCAGTATCGTCGCTGTTTCTGAGAGCCAACTATGCACATCTGTAAATATAACGCACGTAGCTACTATTATTTAGCGTAGTGAAGAAGAGGTACAAGTGAAGAAAATGGGAGAGAGAGAGAGTTGAAACAGACAATACACAAAAAAAACGCGGTTTTCTTCACTTTTTTTTAAAATAAAAAATGTTCTCCTCAATACAACATCCATAATTTCAGTACTCCCGTGGTGCCTTTGATGCCTCGGAGAGAAAAATGCAACACATAGCGGTCTGAGCAACTTTTATTGTCACTTTTTTCTCCCAGGTTGTCAAGACTTTGTCGTTCAGGACAAACTTTCCAAATCGCATGATTTTTTTATTTTAGACGCAAGTAGGGTGGATTTCAAAAGACATTAGCGACATAATGATCTCTTCCTTCGAGAAGGCAAGAGCAGCTGAGACAAAGAGAGGATCTATTTACAAACTGTGAGATAACCCCGCATAGAAATGACAAGGAAGCTGCGGCGGCGTTTTTGCAGATCCATGAGTTGTGCTTTGGAGGGCCTGAGGCACACACTCAACGTGGCTCAAGAAGCAGCTTCTTCTCACACACACACGCAGAGAACTACTAATGCACGCAAGACTCTGCCTTCGCGAGAAGGTCTGCCTTGTACGCAAAGCGGTAGGGAAACACAATCTCCATCAGATTGTTCCACATTCCCCGGTCGTACAGGCCGCGCAGGTCGTACGTCAGCATTTTTTTCACCTGCTTGCGGTACTTCGCATTCTTCTTCCCGCCTTCCTCGAAGCCTGGAACTGTCTTGGGCAGCGGGGGCTCCTGCAACTTCAGCAGCGCCTTCGGCTTCCGCTCCGCCACGACCGCTAACCCGTCCCGCACCTTCTTCGCCTCGCGGTAGACCAAGTCCAAGGTCGGCAGCGACGCCACAAACGTCACGGTGTCGTCCATCTTGTTCATATCGTTCGCTGTCAGGTTGGTCAGCGCAAAGCTCATCTGGTAGGCCCAGAAGCCGTACAGCACCAGACCAATGAAGAAGGCAAAGAAGAGCAGACACGCCTCGAGCATGTGGTAGTTGATGACAACCATGAGGTAGGTGGAGAGGTTGAGCGGGATGGTGCGTCCGCTCGGGTGCCGCAGCACCCACCCCCACGCGTGGTGGGCAATTAAAAATTGACGAATGTTACGGTACAGGTCGACGCAGGCCCAGGTGCAGGAGACGGCGTGACAGAAGAGAAAGCCCAGAAAGTACCGCATCGTCCCCTCCGCCACGTCGTTGTTAATCCACGGACAGTGGTGGTCAAAGCGACGCACGCAGCGGTGGCAGAGACGGCAGTGCTTGCTGCGGCTCGGTCGCGCCACATGGCAGGTCGTGCACTCCTGCCCAAGACCCACCAGAACGCCGCTCGTGGGGCTGCGGTAGTCCTTCCGCGCCTGCGGCTGCTGGGCGTCGACCTCCGCGGAGGCCAAGGCGAAGACCATCCCGTCCACCACGTAGCGATTGTTCAGCACATACTCCGCCGCCGGAGAGAAGGCGATGCGCTGCACCTTTGCCGTGGCGGTCCCGGCTTGCGTGTCGCGATTGCCCTCCGCCGCTGCCGCCGCGCCACGTTTTGCCGAACGCGGCCCTCTTTTCGTTCCCTTGGCTGCGGACTTGTTTGCGTGCTGCTGCCGCTGCGCCTCCCGCAGCTCCTGCGGCGTCACCGTGCCGGGGTCGCAAAACACGGCGCACAGGTACAAGTACTCGGAGATGAGGACGAGGCCCCACGATACCCCTTTTGACAGCCACGACGCCTCCAGACGCGGGAGGGAGATAAAGAGGTAGAGAAACTCCACCGACCACACGAGGACAAAGTAAAAGATGACCATGAACCAGTTGCGCTCATGGAGGGCGTGTTTGCCAAAACGGTTGCAGCAGGCGCGACCTTTGCGCTGATTGCAGCCGAAGCAGCAGCTCACCAGGCAGCCGCCCACGTAGAGAGGAACACCTGTGATGAGGCGATGCAGCTTGCCTACGACGCCGTCGCGGTGGTAGCGGGAGGGCCCCATGATGATGATGTACATGAAGCACGCCACCAGCGTGATCATGCCAATGAAGCTGCAAAAGAGAAAGACCAACATTATGCCGAGTGAGTATATGCGTAGGAAAGTGAGAACAACTGAGAAAAGCAACGGAAAGCAAGAACAGCGGAGAACAAAGGTAAAGCGGCTATATGTATATGCAGTGAAGTAAGAAATTCAAAAGAGATAGAGAGCTGATGGGGAAAAGAGTAATACACAAAAAAAACACACACAAAAGGCCGATGCGCCGCAGTGATATAATCTGCTTGTGAATATGTACACACACGCTCAACGCTTGATGGCGCAATAAACGCAGAAGTATGCGCGGCACAGAACGCAGCAGAGTAGTTTTCCACCTAGTGTCCACTAAAAAAAGAAGCTGTGGAAAGAATTTCAGCTATCCTCTGTTTCTCTCACGACAGTCACGGCTACTTGTCACGTATGATCGTTTGTGTCGCGTGTGGGACAACTGAGAGAGAACAAAAGAAAAGAAAAGAAGGACAGATTGACCTAAAAAAGAGAAGGGGAAGCGCAGACACGCCAATAGGATGTGACGACGTAAAGACGCGGAAAGAGAGACAGAGAGAGAGAGAGAGAGACAGCGAGTGAGAGAGAGAGGATTATGAGACAAGCGCAGACAATTGACTTTTTTTCTGAGAAAAAACTTCGTAAACCTACAAGAACAATCGAAGAAAACTGCTCGTCCGGTGTCTTTCAGGCACAAAAAGGCTTACACAGTGGCGGCAAGGCAAAACGCAATCGGCATCTTGCCAAAGCCTGAATTCTTTTGGCAAAAAAAGAGAAGTATTACTATGCACTGAGCGCTGCTTTGATCAATTACATCCGTCTTCTGTTGTTTTTTACTGCACGGTAGCGTGGAAGCGGAAGAAAGAATCCTCTAAAGTAATAATAGTAAAAGAGAGTTGCGTCAAATAAAAGCGGTGCGCACAAAGCAGCTCCATTTGTTTCCCAGAAATAGAGAAGTCTACGATGCACTTTGGACAAAAACAAAAACCAATAGAGTAAAAAAAAGCGGCAAAAGACGAAAAGAAAAAGAAAGCGCAAGAGAAGAAAAAAAGGCGTACAAGTGCCGATTACCAAACAATCAAAAAAGCAAAAAAAAAGAGGTAGTAGTATATTTTTCTTGCGCCACCAACACCGCAAACACTCAGCTTATCGCAATCGTCGACAACTTTTTCTTTCCCCCTTTCCCACACAGCTCAACTCCTTTGCGGTGGGCTGCCATCGCTCGCCATTGGATCTACATGACGACGCCGCTGCCTTGACTCCTCGTCCTTCATCGTTGACAGCGACTTCTCACTGACAGGGACCACACTTTGCGATGCGCTGTTCTGCTCCGTCGAGGCGGTCAGAACGGCACCCGCCAGCGCCAGCGTGCCGTCCGCACCACCGCGCGACTCGTCCAGCGACGATGCCTGCTGCGGATCCTGCTGCTNGGGAGATGGGCGACATGACGCTCCGTGCTGGGGAGCTGTTGCGGCGGAAAGCCGTCACGACCGCCGTGACCGTGTCCTCCTCCTCACCCGCCTTTTCCAGTACGCCGGAGCGGCGCAGCTTCTCCAGGCCGCTGGCGCTGAGACTTACATCCTCGCCGGTCAATTTGTAATCCGTCGACTGCCGCCGCGCGGCGTCGTTGTGGCTCCCGGGCATGGGCGAGGCGAGCAGCGCACTCGCGGAGCCGGTCTTGTCCGATGCCGCGAGAGAAACATCGACGGCGTTGCGGCTGGTCTGCGGTTCCTGCGGCGGTTCGCTGTTGTCGTGCAGGTCGTCGTCGTAGGCTTCTAAGGGACCTGCCCTGTTCGCTGTGGCGTCACTCGAGCTGCCGGCAATGAGTCGATCCAGCTCGCCAGTACTGGGGCCGTGACTCAGCTCGTTGCTGCCGGCATCCTCGATGTGACTCGACTCCTCGCCTTCCTCTTCTTCCCGCTCGTCTTCGTGTCGCGTCGTGAGGTCCAGCACGTCGCTGTAGAGTGGCTGCGGCTTTGCACCGCGGCCGCCAAGCGGTGTCCCGCTGTCGTTCTCCGCATCCTCCTCGTCATCGTCTGACGCCACGGCGGCGTCGCCCTCCACCGGATCGCTCACTTCCGACGTGGAGTCCTCGAGCACGACGGCGCTCGCGTCGCCGCCCTCGACTTCCCGCTCGGTGGCGTCACCCGCAGGGTCGCGTGGGGGCGGGGAGACGGTATCACCGTCGCGCCCACAGGATGGGACGTCTGCGTTTTCTTCGTGACCACGACTCCCTGCAGCGGATGCGGATACAGCGGCGGCAGGCGGTGGTGTGGGCGATGACGCGTTGGTCTTCGCTGCGGTGCCTGGAGTGGGCGGGAGCGTCGTGGCTGCGCGTGGCAGCGCCGCATCTGCCGCGAGAACACCCGCTGACGGGTTTCGCGATGTGCTGAAGGACGAGGAGCTCGCGCGGTGCAGAGACGGTTGCTGTTGTTGGGACTGCGAGGCGACCGCGTTCCCGCTGCCCATGTTCTTGACCGCCTCGAAGCGTTCCGAGACGGGGCGGCGCAGCGGGGTGCTGAGCCCGCCACCGCCACCGACGCGGTTGGAGCCGCTGCCGATGGTGTCCAGGAAGGCGGGGCGCAGGGAGCTGCTGCGACGACGGTTGAAGGACTTGCCCGGTGACCCGCCCGGGGAGAGGAGCAGCGGCGTGGGCAGCTGCGTGGCGGAGGCGCGGCCCTCGTCCGCCAGACAGGGAAGGGAGGCCGCCCCTTCAATGGTCGAGGTGTCACCGCCGCTGCCGGGCAGGGCGAGGGTCTTTTCGACATCCTCCGGTCCAGCGCTGAGGCTCGCGTTCATGCGGGTACCGGCGGAGTGCGTCGGGCTGACCGTGTACGAGGAGGACGACGTGGCGGCGGTCGTCGTGACGGTGGTGGTGGCGGCACCATGTTGCTGCTGCTGTTGTTGTTGCTGCTGTTGCTGATGGGCAGCGAGGAGATCTTGACTGCGAATGCGGCGGTGCACGGAGGCGTGCTGCGACCACGGCGTGACGTCGTACTCGAGCTGGCGGTGCGTGCTGCTGGAGCGCTGCCCGGCAAAGCTGCTGTCGCGCGACACATCACCGGAAAGGTTGCCTGGCGGTGGCGGGGAGTGCCCGTTGGAGGAGGCGGAGCCGAAGCCCACGCCAGGTCCGCCGCCCATCGTCCCGCCGAGGGAGGCGGACGACATCCCGGGCAGCATGGGCGACGTCTGCGTGAGGGCCTCCGTCATGCGGCGCTGCACGTCGACGTAGTCCTGCCACACCGCGTCATAGCGGCGCTGGCGGTTCAGGCGGGACGTCGACGACAGCATCGGCGCTGTCGCCCGCATCACGCTCGGTAGCCCCGTCTCCCCGACCGTCACCGCCGGGGCAATGACGCTGGAGTTCGTCACCGCCGTGGCGAGGGCGGAGGTGCCGCGCTTCGGGCCGTGCTGGTCGCAGAAGCGCTTGACGGTATAGCGGATGGCGTCGACCCACTGCCCGCGCTGCTCCGGCGAGGAGGTGAAGAAGATGAGCCGCTTGGGCAGGTGCGGGGACAGCAGCTCGAAGCCGTGCATCGCGTCACTTGCCTCCTCGTCACGCACCTCGACGACGCGCAGGTTCGGCAGCGGGATGGTGCCACGCACGCGGAAGCGGCCGCTGCTGCACTCCTCCACGTAGCACATCCAGTCGCTGAAGAGGAAGGTCAGGCGCTCATGCCGGCCACGACCAAAGCGCTTGATGAGGCGGCCGTAGTGGATAAGCGCGCGGTTGCTGCAGTCCGGCGAGGGCAAGTAGGCGTTGCTGACGCCGATGGCCGACGACGCCGGGGACACGCCACCGGCGCTGCCCGCACCAGCCACCGCGGCGGCCGTCACGGCAGCCCCGCCGGAGCCGCCGACGCTGTCCTGGGCGACGGTGTGGCCGTTGTGTGTGCCGCCGCCGCTGCTGCCCGCGCCGACAACACCGGCGCGTCGCGGCGCCGTCAGCGCGCCGGTCTTCTCCCCCGCCGCGCGGCTGCCGGGCATGTCCATGAGGGCCATAATCCCCGCCACGTCGTGGGTCCACAGCTCCTCCATCACGAGGTTCGTCTCCTCGCTCATGCGCAGGGCGATGACGTCGATGAAGGACTCCTGCACCCGGTCGCGGTCCTTCGGCTGCAGCGCGCCGCTCTCGACGAGGCAGCGGGCGACGTGGGAGTAGCGCCGGAGACCGCCCAGCGGGGTGGCGAGCAGGGCGAGAATCGTGCGGAAGCCCTCCCACATGAGCGGGATCGGCGGCAGCGCCGAGCGTGTGGGACTGGCCGCCGTCGCCGCGGTGCCGCCCGCCGGCGTCGCCCGCGCTCGTTTCACGCCGCCCGCGCCGTTGACGGCGACGGTGTTGTGGTTCGCGGTGGTCGCACCGGAGGCCGCGGCCTCGGCGGTCGCGAGAGCCACGCTCGCCTGATCCGCTGGCGTGGGCGTCTGCAGCTGCCCGGTGGCGAAGCTGGACTCCAGCGGGGGCAGCAGGCAGACGCGGCCGTCCTGCGGAATACCGCTGGGGCCGAAGGAGCGCCACAGAAAGTCGAGAAACTGCCCGTGCTGCAGCAGCATGGTGCGGTCGGCGTCGGCGAGGCTGGCGAGCGCAGCGGCAGAGACGCCAGACGTTTCCCCGCTCCCGCCGCCGATCCACCGCCACACGCGCGACAGCCGCAGCAGCTGCGGGGCTGCACGCTGAGTGTACTTCATCGTGTACATCATGTGCTCCGCCATGAAGTGCTTCATCAGCTCCGACCCAAAAAACTCATGCACCATGACACCGATCTCGCCCACTACACCGCGATTGCCCTGCAGAATGCCAGCGGCGGTGGGGAACCGCAGGGCGGAGATGTGTTTGCGGTTGCTGCCGCTCCCATGTCCGCCGGCCCCTGCCGCCGTCGTCGTCGCTGTTGCGCCGTGCCCGTCCGGGGAGGTGAAGTTTGGTGGTGAGTGGTTGTGCGTGAGGACACCGGCAGCACCGCCGCCGTCCTCCGCCAGCGACGTCACGGTGGCCGCAGCGGAGTCGGCGGCGTCGCGAGACGGCTGCAGCTCCTCCACCATGAACAGCAGGCGCTGCACGATGCCCTCCAGCTGCTGCACCAGCGTCATGTGCACCGCGTACAGGGTGGGCAGGTTCGCAAAGAGATCCCAGTACTGGCTGAACGTGAGCGGCGGCGGCGGCGTGGACGACTTGAGAGCCTTTCTCCGTGCCGCGTCGCGCTTCGCGGTGATGGGGGGCGAGGCGGCAGTGGCCGTCTTCGCTACTGCACCGACCACCGCCGGCTGCGGTGACTGGCGCAGTTCACGCTTGCCGCCCTCTGCGTCGGGCAGGGCGAGGAGGCGAGCAAGTGCGGAGGAGCTGAACGATCGGGTCGCGGATCCGGCTCTGCTACTTGCTTGCGGGGTGGCGGGTGAAAGCGCAGGGACGATCGGCCGCTGACTCGGTGGCAGGCATGCCTGCGCCAGTGGGTCGTGGATGTTTTCGATTAGGTAGTTGAGTTGAGACAGCGTCATCTCCTCGTCTTGTAGGAGGCGCCGCATAATACGCAGAGTCACTACCGCTGCGTCGGCCGCTGACGTATTAAATCCACTCATTGCTGCAGCGGAGGTATTGGCTGCAGTTCTTCTCTGTTCGTCTTCGAATTCGTAATAATGAAAGGAAAGGCAGCAATGTGAAGGAGAAGATGCGGATGAATCTTTGCTTGACGATAAGGTACGGCTTTACAATGAAAATTGGAGAAATAACAATACTATAGTGAGCGCAGGTGCAGACAAGCAATGACGAAGAAAGGAAAATGACACACGTCAATCAAAGTACAGCGGAAAGACTAATAGATGCAAGAAGATATAGATTTGTAAAGGAGAAGAAAACTGTAGGCGTAGGCTGGCTTTGCGGTAAAAGAGATGAGAGAGCGACTACAAAAGAGAGCGCGAGGAAAGAAGGAAAGATAAGCAACGGCGAGCAAAACTCTGCAAAAAATATAACGAGCTTGACGTTTTGCGATATAAACTCTAAATGTAATAAACAGCAATAAAAAAAGGAATGGAATGAACAGCCTTGAAAAGAAAGGTTTTGAGTTCGGAAGAAGAGAAAGAGTAAAGGCAAAATGTGAAACTGCTAGTAATGGTCGGCCAGATCACCTGCGGTCACGGCGAGGTTTCGTTCTTTGCCTCCTAAATCAATATAAGATTACAATACTCTGCTGCGGACAACAACAACAGTACTATGAGAAAGGGGAAAAAAGAAAGGGGAACCAAGGTTGGGATTGAAGAAGAAGAAGTTGACGTTCCAATTGGAAAAAAAAAAGGAAAGGTATTGTAGACGAAGGCGCCGCTTGCAAGGGTAGCGAAGCTGTGCAAATACAAGATCGAATTAACACAAGAGCAGGTCTGAATCGACAACGTTTTTATCAGAAAAGATTTGACTTCTTTGATGTATGCGCACAATAGAAAACATACTAGCTGAGAGAAAGGTACAAGAAAAGAAAGAGAAAAAGAAGGAAAGAAATCCCTGAGTAGGTCTGTTAATGCGGTCCATTCAACGAAGTTCTCGACCGTCCATGCACTCCAAAAGCCGCCCGATGCGCTTGCGGTAGAGCTCCCCTTCCCGCTGCATGTTGGCGTGTGTCGCCACCGCCGCCGCCGCGGCCGCACCGCCGCCCGCCGCCGACCCACCACCGCCAGGGCCCCCCACACCACCGCCACCACCACCGCCCGCGGTGCCGTAGGAACGCCCCGTCAGCGGGCCGTGCAGCGACGTCCCCGTGGGCACCATGACGGAGGCGAAGGGCAGGTTGGCGGAGGAGCCAGCACCAACGCCAGCGGCTCCACCGCTCCCACCCACACCGCCGCCGCCCGCCGCGGCCGCCGCCACACTCCCTGGACCGCCACCGGCGCTGCCCGCGGCGGACAGTCCCTGCGGCACGGTGAAGGAGGCGGACTGAAACACCGTCCGCAGGTCCTGCAGCTGCATCACCGAGGGCAGAACGTTGCCAAGACCATTCGCGAAGAACCAGTCACGCACCGCGGAGTCGAACTTGGAGGCGCTGCCGCGGTCGGTCGAGTAGGGGATCTGCTTCCCGTTGTGCCCGATGGGGTTGTCGTGCATCGCGTTCTCCAGCATGCGCTGCAGCAGCGGGTCGGCGTTGTGCGGCGCCGCGCCGTCCTCGCCGGGCTTGCTGGCCGCCGCCACGTAGCGCCGCAGCGGGTTCACCTCCTGCAACAACACGCTGATCGCGTTCAGCACGGCGGAGCGGACTGGGGTGGGCATGAAGGGGCAGTAGGCGAGATTCAGCATGGCCGTCACCCCACCCGTCTGCACGAGACGGCGGAGGCAGGACGGGTTGTAGTGACACGCGGCCTCCACCGCCTCCACGAGGGCCACAACGACACGCACCAGAGCGACGTCAATCGCCACCGTGGGCCGCGCCGCTGCCCGGCTCGTTGGGGTGTCGAGCACCGCCGGGCTGGCAGCGGGTGACCGCCTCGCGACGGCGTCGTCGTCGTCCTCGTTGCTGGCCTCGCCGTTGGGGTTCCTTTTGTTGGTGCTGTCCTGCTGCTCCAGCGCCTTTCGCTGCAGGGTAAAAAGGGCCTCGGCGTGGCTGCGCATGCACTGGAAGACCTCCGTGGCGTAGTAGATGAGGCAGCCCTCCGAGCAGCAGCGGCGCTGGTAGGAGAGGGTGAGGCACGCCCCTTGAATGTAGCGAAGCGCCAGCTCCTGCTCCTCGTAGGTCACCGCCGTGGCGGCCTGCAGCAGCTCGTTCGTGCGCTTCGGCGGTGCTGCCGGGTGCGTGTGGTCGTCCTTCGCGGGCGGGCTCGCCATCGGCGGCGGCGGCGCCGTGCGGGCGGTGGTGGGCAGCGTCGTCCACTGCAGCGCTGCCTCGCTGGGGAGTTGGATGCTGATGGGCATGCCGGTGCTCATGGCGTTGCGCACCTCGAGCCGCGGGACGAGGATGGTGTTGAAGAGGGCACTGGTGTAGTCGACCCCCTCCAACGCTTGCTGCACCACCTCCCACGACGGACTCCGCAGCGCGTTGGCCGCCCGCGCCGCTGCCGCCATCTCCGACTTGGGCCCCCGCGCCACCCCGGGGGAGGCGGCAGACGAGCCGAGCACCTCCACCCGCACCGCGTCGTAGGGTGGCAGCACCAGTGCCCCGGGAAGCGAAACTCCGGCGTAGCCGCCCAGGTGCGATAGAGGGGCGTGGTCGGCTCCGCGATGCTGCTGTTGCTGCATCTGCTGCTCGCGACGACGTTCCGCAGACTCGACAGAGGCTTGCGTGGTCCACTGCAGGAGCTGCGACATCGCCTCTTTCAAACCTTCGACCCGCACCGCGTGCAGCTTCGAGGTCATCTTCTTCACATTCGCGCGCAGCCGCGCCGCCACCTCGCGCTCCGTCGCCTCCCGGTATGCGAGCTGCAGAAACGGGGCGGTGTAGAAGACGTCGACGGCGGCAGCGGCAGCCACAGCCTCCACGCCTGTCCGCAGACTATTCGGTATTTTCCGCGGTCCGCCGCTGGTGTACTGCGCCTGAAGACGCTGCAGCGTGGGTGTCGTGTCCGCGGCCTCCAGGCCCGGGTCGGGCAACAGCAATTGCGCGAGCTTCTCCTCCCGCTCCGCGTCCTCCTTCTTCTTCTCGTCGTGTGCCATCAGCGCGGCGTGGGCGGCGATGGTGCTGGTGCCCTGGCCAAAGCTGACGCGGCCGCCGCTGACACGGGTGTTGCCGGCGTTGGTTTTGAACTTCGACTTCAGCAGCGGGGAGAGGGCGGCAGCGGCGGCGGCGCTGACGTCGTGGAGGTGCAGGTGCAGGCCGTGCAGGTCAGCGCGACGCCGCGCAGGGTGGGTGCCGGAGGTGCGAGACGGTACGAGGGGCGTGGACGGGGCGCCGTCCCCGCCGATGGAGGTGCGAGGAAGCTGGTGACGCATCCTCGACCTCTGAAAAAAAAAAAGAATGAGGTATAGAGGAGATGCGGTTGTTCAGAAAAAAAAAGGTTGTAGATGTGGCGGTGAGCACGTTTACACTTGGGTGCAAAGTTGATAAGGTGAGGAAAAGCGAATTGTGAGTTGAAAGAAACAGGAAAACACACGCTTTAATAGTTGAGTTTCTACGTACTTCTGCAAGGCGTGGTACGGTCCAAGTCGATAACGACTGTGAAGTGTGCGAGCTCCCAAAAAAAAAAAAAAAAACCGTTAAAAGCACTACGCGCCGTGAAGTATGAGGACAGAGGGAGGGAAAAGATTGACAATGGCCTTTTTCACAGATTAGCGCAACTGAGCAACGGTCTGAAAAAAGCTCTCTCACTGGCTCTACCACCTTCCTCTTCGCTTGATTTTAAACGCACGTATCTTAAAACTCGAACACGACCCACATAAGCGAAAACTCACACCGAGACAGATGAGGAGAGCGATCAAAAGATACTTCTTTTTCTTTTCCTTGTTGTTGCGAAAGCTTGGTAAGGTACATACTTTGGACTTGCGACAGGAGCGGTCAGCAGCATCGATGATCGCAAGGGGGAAGTGAACAAAAAAACCTAACAGACAAATTAACTATGTGTCCATGTTCACCACCAGCTGCGACATTGCTGCAGAAGGAAAAGATGCGATTATCTCACCCACTCACCCAGTCACTCAATCATACACACACACACACTCACGAAGTCTGTTCTTTCAAGTGCCGTCGCTGTGTGCCCCTCTACAGATCTTGCACCTCCTCGTCGTCCCTTAAGCTAGCATCGGGTGCTGGTGCTGCATCCGCGGACTTTTCCTTGTTCGGTGACACCTTCCCTGTCGTTTGCGGTGTCACGGCCTTGAGCGCCTCGCGCGCGTTCTTCAGGCTCCACGCCGTGCACGCGCTCGGCGTGCCGATGACCACCTCCTGCGTGCACCGCCCATTGCGCCCCCAGTGCAGCACGCTGTCCTTCGTGTCGCACACGTACGTCGTGAAGATCTCCACCATCCTCGCCGACTTCTTCGGGTTGCTGTCGTCCGCGGCGTTGCGCCGGTGCCGCGCTGAGGCCGGCAGCGGGTCGGGGCTGCAGTGCAGGTGGCCGGCGTAGCGCTCCACGGCGAACACGTTTGGCATGTGGAAGTGATACGGAATGTCCATCTTCTTCTCCGCCGGCGTCTGCCCGTCTGCGGCGGCCTTGATCTTGTCCTTGAGCGACTTCTCCCGCTCCCCTTCCGGCTCAACGGTGACGCTGCGCGGGGCCTCCGGCACACGCGAGGGCAGCTGCAGACGGCCACCGCCCCGGTACAGCGGCGAGGCGGCGGCGACACCGGCACGCCGCACGAGGTGCAGGTCCCCGGCAGGATCGGCCAGCTGGAAGACTCGCCCATTTCGCAGTGTCTGGAAGGGCTGCCACGAGCCGGTGGGGAGAATCGGCGCTCGCAGAAAGGGGTCGGTGATCTTGTCAAAGACGTGCGGGTCGAAGGGCGCCGACGACGACGACGGCCCGCGTGGGATGAGGCCGAGCTGCTGCGCCACGTACGGCGCCTCCGCGGCGTCGAACTTCTGCGCCACCATGGTGTGTCGCATCACCTCGACGCCGAAGTAGCTGGCACTGACGTTGTCGACGTGCAGCATTGGTGCCTCAACCCCGCTGCGGTGCGCCTCCCTCGCCAGATGCTCCAGCTGCAAGGGCGACACCACCCGCCTCGCCCGGTCCTGCGCCATTAGTGGGTGGAGGTCGGGCGGGGTGCTGGCGTCCACGACGCTGCCGGCAGCGATGGAGAGCGCGCGGAAGACCAGCGGGTAGTACTCAAAGTGGTCGCCGTACGCGTGGTGCACGGCGGTGAGGGAGAGATGCTGCAACTCCATCTGCATCCCGTGGTAGGCCTGGGCGAGCTCGTCGTGCCGCTGCAGCACCTCGATGGGCACCCCGGCCTGAAGTGGATTGTTCGTGCGCGCTGCTTCCATCTGCTCCTGCACGCCGCGCTCGATCGCGGTCAGCTCCTGCGTCACGTTGGCCAGATGCACCTGCAGCCGGGTGCGGTTCTCCGTCAGCCCCTGCCCCAGACGCTCCCAGCCCTTCTGCACGCGCCGCCGCTGGAGGAGGTGTCCGCGGGCAAAGACGTCCCGCATGATCGTTGCAGCGGCCTGTCGCTCCTGCTGCACCTCCGCCGCGGTGAAGAGAGAGTAGTAGCCCTTGTCTACGAGAAGAGCGCGGGCGGAGGTGAGGTGCGGGGAGAGGGCATCCACGTAGCTGCTCGCGTTCGTCGACTGTGCAGCAGCAGCAGCAGCAGCAGCAACGTCGGCCTGGCGCTGCTGCCACTGCCGGAGCATCTCCGCATGCTCGACAGCCACGAGACGATCGCGCGCCTTCTCCACCGCCACGGCGTTATTGTTCGAGGCGACGGATGGCAGCGACGAGACGAAGGGGCTGCTCGGCAGCGTCGCCTCGTCCTCGGCACCGCAGCAGTCGACAACGCCGTCCCCCACCAGCGACGGCGCCAGCAGCTGGCGCACCGCCCCACACATGCACACAAACGGCAGGACAGGGCCCTGCGAGACGTAAAGGCGGTCCCCGACGTCGCCGCGCTTGCGTGGGGTCAGCGGGAAGCCGCGCGACTCAAGGTCGTCCATCTCCAGCGCGTCGGGTGCGTCGTAGAGCCGCAGCGCTTGGTTGGAGACGAGGTAGGACTTCCAGCGAGAGCCCGCGGCCGGCGTCAGCGGGCCGGACATGGAGCACGCGTTGGTCAGCAGCTCGTCTGTGCCGTCCATGCAGTCGCAGTAGTCGTCGTTGACGCGGGAGAGGGGAATGCGCTGCGTGACGGTGTTGACCGGCTGCACCGCACGATGCCGCTGAACCTCCGCCGCTGTCAGCACCACCCGCAGCGTCGGGAAATGGTCGCGGCCGGCGTGCTGGCTGGCAATGGTGTGCGCGGCGCAGGCGGCCACCACGTCAGGGCGGTCCTCGCTGCGCAGGTCGACGACGCGGGTGCCGCAGCTGAACTGCGCCGCTGCCGGGGACTTGTGGGAGGAGAGCTGCAGAAACGTCTCGCTGTACGCCTCGAGTGTGTAGCAGCTCAGCGACGACGACGACGACGCAGAGGGCGAGTGCGTGGCGTCATGTGTGGCGCTGTTGGACGACGTAGACCGGACGCTGGGCGGTGCGGCCGGTGTGCTCGTCACTCGCCGGGGAGGTGGGGCGGGCACAGCGTTGCTGCCACCGGCTGCGGCCGCATGACTTCCTCCGCTGCCGGCTGTGGCTGCCCCCTCGTGCGCGGCCGTCAGCGAGTCGACGACGAAGTTGCCCATCCACACCGGAAACCACTCGCGACCTTTGCCAGCGTGCTCCAGCCGAGCGGCCGTCCGCTGCAGGTCCATGTCGTCAAGCAACACCACCTGCAAGCCGAGAAAGACGCAGACGAGCAGCATAACGACAAAGGCAACAAAGCCGGCTGCTCCAAGAAGGAATGTACAGCGGCCAGGTCCGTGGCTATTTGGATGCTGCGGCGCATCTGTCGCGCTGATATCAGCTTGGGAGGAAGAGGTGGATGCTGGTTTTGCTTCAGCGGTACCGTGCGCCTTGCCCTGGCTCTTGTCGTGCCGGTTGCGGAGTGTAGTTGTTGTTGTTGGTGTTGGTTCGGCTTTGGCAGACGGCGCGGGAGGGGAGGCGGCGGTGTCCGTCTTCTCCGCTGCTTTTTTGCTGTTCGACGCCTTGGTGGACATCGAGTCTACTACTGCACTTTTTGTTGCTAGTGTTTGTCTCAGAAAAAAAGCAGCTGCGCGATCTGTGAAACTCAAGAAAAAAAAGCTTTATGTGAAATTGCAAATTGCTCAACAATGTAAAATGCAGTGATGGTGCGTGCGCCGACTTAAGGCAGACTTGTACTACAGCCAATTCTAGCTGAGGTAGTTGCCTCTCTGTACTTTAATTCGATGCAGGCAACACTCACACCGGCTGTCCTCACAGTTTTTTGTGACACCGGAGAACAAACAGATGCCGTGGATAAGACCTGTTTGTTTAAAGGCGTATCAAAGAAAACACCAGAAATACGAAAGAAAAGAAAGAGAAAAATTAATGAGAAGTGTGTGAAGGAGAAGGTGAAAGCACCTTTTTTTTAAGCAGCACAAAGCACAACGGTAAGCAACGGATCACAGTTGGTACATTTGCCTTATTCCTTCCAGGAATTCGCAACTCAAGAAAAAATGAAAGCAGACTGTATCCATTGAATTAGACAGTTTTAAGAATGTCACGAAAAAGAAAAAGTTTCCTGCAACAATCAACTCCACTGCGTTTTCTTCCTCATTTAACTGTTTCTGATATCTCCAGTATCTGCGTGCGAAAACTTAAAAAATGAAATAATCAAAATAGAGGAGACATCAATAATTGGAGAATAAAGCTGGTATATCATAAAGCAACACTTTTTTTGTGCTTCAAGGCAAAGCCCTTCTTCTTCTTCTTCAACCACAGCTCACTCATGTCTAAAAAAAGAAAAGTACCCTGTTGTACTCTCTTTCCCCCACTCGTTTTGTAAGTCGCGGCTCCTCACGACGAGAAGGCGGACTTCTGTCCCACCAGCGATCCCGAAGAGGGTGTCGGGTTCTCCATGGCAAAGTAGCGCTCAAACGGGTCGCGCACCACCGGCCCCGTCGGCGCGCGAAGCAGCTCCGACACCTTCCCCGTCACCGCCACGCGCACCCGCTGCACCGCACCGTCGACGACGTCCAGCGTGAAGACGCCTGGCACGGCAGCCGTTGCTGCGCTGTCGCCCGCGGTGACGTTCCGCGTCTTCCCTGGCACCGACACCACCTCGTAGCTGCCGTCGCCCGGTAGCACGAGCAGGGCCCAGTGGTCGAGGCCGATCCCCCGCTCCGTCGGGTGCCGCTTCAGCATCGCCGCAAAGTCCACCTCCCGACGCACGCCGTTGCTCTGCGTCACGTCGAAGTGGGGGCACAGGAAGCCCGGCAGGACGTCGATGCCATGCACACGGATGTACGACCACGACCGGTTCGTCTCCTGCAGCTTCTTCTCCATCTCCGCCACTTGGGCGGCCGGGATCAGCCCCTGCGCCAGCGCGGCACGGGTCAGCGAGGGTTCGAGGTAGGTCGTCGGGTCGGCAGAGTCGCTGTGCCCCGAGGTAAACCAGCAGATCGCACCGGCGCTGCCGCCCGCCAGCACGACGCGACGCGCCGCCGCCGCCTTCAGCAGCTTGTCAAGCCCCGTCTCCTCCCACCGCCGCACCGCGTAGAGCGTGTTGCCGCCCGACACCACCACGGCGTCCGCCTCCGTCTCCAAGAAGGCGGCATCGGCGCTGCTGACGGCACTCGCCTGCGGGTCCGCGACGCGGATGGCGTGGATCTTGCACCCGCGCTCGGCGAGGAGCGCCGTCTGGGTCTGCTCCCCCTCCGGCAGGTCGTAGGTCGCCGTGCCGATGTAGGCAATGCAGACCTGGCGGGTCTTTGGGGTTCCGATGAGGGCCAGGAGGCGGTCAATGACGAACGCCTCGCTGAAGGCGCCATAGCCGGAGCCGGCAACGCACGCACGAATCGAGTTCATACTTTTTTGTTTTTGTCTGTGGTACTTCTATGTTTTTAAATCTGTCGCGGTTAATTGTGGACAAAATACAGGTTGTCTGGCTGAGTAGATGCGTGCGTAATGAAACTTTGCGGGAAAAAACCAAGAAACAATAAAATCGGCGAAGGAAACAAAAATTTTGTTTTCTCTGGCTGAAAGGTACCTTCTGTAAAGTGCTATGCTAGCAGAATTTGGATCTTTTTGTATTTTCTGGGTCCTTACGCAGCGCAATAAGACAGCGGTGAGAGAAACAAACGACGAGAATAACAGAAGAAAAGGAGATGAAAGGTGGACATGGTATGAACAGAAAGAATACTTCGCATTACAAGCTTTGCCACTGCATCTCATTGTCAAAAGCTTTTTTGGCAAATGAAACCTAGGGCTCTCCCTCTGTTGTCGCCTTGTCATGAGAGACGTGGTGATGTGCTTTATTAAACAACGGAAAAAAAAGGCATGATTCTCTTTGAAATTTCACAATTCGCAAGTGTTAAGAAAATGTCTAGGAAGAAGGTCGTCAAGGAAAACAAGAGACAATTCGAGCAGCTTTTTTTTTCTTCAAGCGGACACATTGATGAAAAAAGGCAGCTGGTTCGACTTTGCAAAGAAGCAACGAAGGGAGTAAAAAGAAAAAAAAGGAGGGCTTATCACAATGAAGGCACCTACCCGCTTAAATATAACCGTTTTCCTCCAAGTACTCGCGTTTGATTTGCTGATAGAACAGGACATCCATCTCGTTTTCAAACGCTCGCATGTACGGTGTAGGGACAAGAGGAAGAGGATCGTCTATGTCAAACGTGATGCCAGGCATCCGCTCGATTGCGGCGGCGAAGTTTGCTCTGTTGCCAGGCTGACCGCTCTGCGCCGTGAAGCAGAAGAGGTGTCGCATCGCACGACTCATGGCAACGTAAAACACTCGCCGCTCTTCGGGGTTGGTGCCGATTGGAAACTCACCGTCCCAGCACCCGGGCAGCAGCACCACCGGCCACTCCATACCCTTGGCGCGGTGCACGGTCCCCACCGAAACCTCCCCCACCCAGCGTGGCGCCGAGGTGGTCGTCGTCGCTTCCGCTGGAGCGGACGAAATGCCGGCCTCACTCTTGTCTGCCGGTGCGGCGGATCCGCTGGCGGGGGGAGGTTTCGGGAGCGTTGCCGGCCGTATCGGCCCGTAGTCGTCCGTCGGCAGGAGCGACACGAACTCGTCCAGCACGCGGCGCAGCACCAACCGTGGGGGGCAGAGGGCCTGCATGCGTGTGGGCGTGACGGCGCCGGCGCTGCCGTTGCTGAAGACGCTCATCGAGTTGTCGGCGCTGGCGGCACTCGGCGGCCGCGCTGGGAAAGGCGTCGCGTACACGTTAGGACCGCGACTCCGCGACGAGGCGCCGTTGCTGCAGCTGTGCGACGACGCCTCGCCGCCGCTGCCGTTGGCGCCGTCAGCGTCGAGGGCCACCATCAACGTTGTCGTCGTCTCGATGGCCGCCTGCTTCGCAATTTCGTCTCGCAGCGTTTCCACCACGCTGCGGTAGGTGTAGAGGATGAGCTCGGACAGGTTCATCTGCTGTTCCCGCCACGTCGCCGCCTCTTCTTCGGGGGGCAGCACGTCCTCGTCCCCCGTTGCGGCACCGTTACTACTACTATTATTACCACCGTTGCTGCTGGGTCCAGAGAGGCGCCGCTCGTTACGCGGCGGGACTTGCTGCCCACTGTTGTACGACGCAGCGCACTGTTCCATCAGCGCTGTTCCCGCACGCATTCGAGATGGGGGGTGAGCAACCGGATCCGCTGCGCCGTCGGTGCGCGGACGCTTGCCGGCATTCCCCCTCGCAGCACCACGCGCTGCTGCCGTGGCGGTGCTCTCACTCTCGAAGCCGGCATCCCGCAGCACGAAGAGAAGCACCTGCTCGACATCGCAGGTGGGCTGCATCAACATCTCTCCAGCGCGCACCACAAGTTGGACCATCCTCCGCACCGCCTTCTGACTTTTTTGGGACAGGTCCAGCTTGGGGAACTTTTCCGCGGAGAAGTTGTGGTAGACGAGGTCACGCAGCACTGCAAAGTAAGAGAAGTTCTCGCGATGAATGCCAGGAACAGCACCCGTCGGGACATCGATCGAGTTGCTGTTGCTGTTGCCCACCCCACCAACGTCGTCGGCGTCCATGGTACTGCGCCACGTGCGCAGGCGCGCTACCTCGGCATCGCGCCGTTCCTTGCTCACCGAGTCAAGCGACGGAAAAAACTTCTTCGTCACGCCGACGGGGAGCTGAAAGAGCGGCGTCATTGTCAGCGCCGTCCGCACGTCTTCGTCGCCTTCCTTGCTGTGTGGGGAGAGGCAGAGCCGCAGCAGCGCCTGCAACGCCCGCATCTTCGACAGCCGATCCACCGAGGTGGCCTGCAGCTGCCGGTACGGGATGCGGTATTGTTTGAGGACCTTGCAGTAGAAGTCGACCCGCCGCCGCGTGCGACAGAGGATGGCGACGTCGCCGTAGGTGAGCTTCGGGTCCCGGTGCCGCATCACATGCTCGAGGACAAGGCGGACCGCATCCGGTTCCTCATCTTCGTGGTAGCACTTGACCAGTGTGACGTTGCGGTCGTCGCGGTGGTAGAAGGGCAGCTGATTGCTCCGCACTACCTTGTTGATGGCATCCACGATGGGTGCGTCGCTGCGGTAGTTCATCGCCAGCGACATGTTCGTCGTCTGCGGGAAACGGCGCTTCCAAACAATGAAAATGTTCGGCAGCGCGCCGCGCCAGGTGTAGATGCACTGGTTGGGGTCGCCGACACAGGTGACGCGGCACTCATCACCGACGAGGAGCGCCAGCATCTCCATCTGCAGCTCGCTGAAGTCCTGAAACTCGTCCACCACGTAATGACTGTAGAGCTCGCGCAGAAGTTGGCAGGTGGGCGATGGCACCAGCGTCACCGGTTTTTCGCTTGGCGATTGCTGTTGGGAAGAAGAGGGAGAGGAGGAAGAGGAGGACCCGGGCGGTGCATTGTTGGCCGCCGATGTGGATGGGGGCATGGCTGACGTCTGCCCCTCCTCTGTCGCTGGTGTTTCGGCTGGGACGGGGCGCAGCAGTTCGTAGAACATCTTCTGAAGATCCCCAAAGTCGACGGCGTTGTGCTCCTCGTGCAGCACTCTCTCGTAGTGATGAAACAGCTGGACCACCTGCGTGTGCGGGTCGTGGTGCTGCGGGTACGCCGCCTTTGACGACTTGACACGGTCGATGTACTCCAGCAAGTCCGTCACGGCCTCCTTGCTCTTCTCTTTCGTGGCGTACGTGACCACGACGTACTCGGCAATCTTGCGCTGCTGCCGTGCATCCACGATTTGCGTTTCCGACGTGACCGCGCCAAACCGGCGCAGGCACTCCAAGCCGAAGGAGTGGAACGTCTTAAGTTTGAGCATGCGAGCGTGAATGGCGAGGTGCGGGGGCAGGGCAGATCGCACGCGCTCGCGCAGCGTCTCGGCGGCTTGTCGGGTGAAGCAGATGCCCACAAGGCTCCGCGACGGCACCCCGCTCTCCAGCAGGTGGACGAAGCGGGCGGCCATCGTCTGCGTCTTGCCGCTGCCCGCGCCGGCCTGCAACAGCAGCGGAGAGTTCGCACCAAAGGTGGCAGCGCGCATCTGCGACTCGTCCATCCGGCCCAGGGCGGTGGTGGAGGTGGTCAGCGACGTCTCCGCGGCAGGCACCACCGCCGTCTCGCGAGGAATTTGCGCGGGGGCGGCGGGCGGCGGATGCGGCGGTGCAGGGGCGGATTTCTGCGGCAGTGGTGCGGAGGCTGGGGCCGTGGCAGAAACCAATGCTGCGTGCGAGGAGGTGTCACAAGAGGCACCGCGTGTCGACGCATCGGATACGGCACTTGGCAAGACAGAGGACGAAACACACCTTGGCGTTGCCGATGGACCTGGGGCACTCAGCGTGGAAGATTTCTCTTGTGCCGCTGGCGCTGCAGATGGTGGCGCGGGTGCGAGTTGGCCAAACGGAGAAGCGAATGGCTGGGCGGAGGAGGCGCGGGAGGTGTAGGTGAAGGACGTGCGCGGGGCTCGTCCGGGACGATGCTGACTCGCAGACACCATGTCGGGCTGAGACGAGGCAGTGGTGGAGGTGGAGGCGGTGCAGAAGGAGTTGTGGTCGCTGCAGCTGCCGGCTGTGCCCTCCGCAGGGGCGTTCTCAGAGGCTTCAGAGCCCGATTGCATCGCCAGTCTAGAGTTTTTGCTGTGGAAGAATAGTCTATGAACAGGGGAGTATGTATTCAGCGTTGCGTGTTGTAAAAGGATGGAAAGAAAATGAGTCAACACGAATCATGAAAGCAGTGTGAAAGCACTCTGATACTTTATCTGTCGTGCAGGCTTATAAATGCTGTTGTAGAAAGATGTGTGCGAAGTGGTTTTGAAAAGAGAAGGTAGTGACTAGTAGTCCAGTTGAGTGCCCCCTGGATATGAAGCAATTCGGTACCAGGAGGGTTTTTCAAACGGAAAATCTAAACAGAGAGCAGTTTGGTAAAGTGGATGATTCAGAATGAGAAGATGAGGAGAAAAAATGCAATTTGCCGTGGAGTGAAACATGCGCAAAAACAGATGATAACAGTCATGCAGACGGCCGCGTTTTGAAAATTCAACACGTTGAAACATCTTGGCATCGTTTTGCGCGCTTTTCCCCCTTCTTTTTGATTCTTTTCTTTCGCAAGGCACATAGACTAATAAGCTTTTAAACGCTTCAGCGTATACCACAAACTTTTCAGTCGCTCATTCAATGTAATTGTGTAGCGTTGGAACAGCCTGAAAGCCGGTTGCAGCCCGTTTTGAAAGACGCACTTTTGCTAAGCGGTGTAGAGCTAATTTAGCTCCACTTTTTTTAGTTGGTGTTGTTTGTTTGATACTACTACGCAGGTGTATTTCCCGACTAATCATCTTTTCAACGTTTGTGAATACTATTTTTCGCATTCGGTAGACATTCACACACATAATAAAGAAAAGAGAGAGAGAGAGAGAGCGCATTGAAGGAATTCTGCATCTGCTATCGCCAATAAAAAAAGGGGAAAACAGTACATAAATATATAGGTTACGAACGCAGAGGGAAAAAAACAAAAAAAAAACCATAACTACCGGACTGAGATTTGAGCCGCACAGCTACCTACATTTGCGACTGAATTGTTTAAATCAATAAGCTCAACGGTCCACGTCGAACCCCTTGCTGAGAAAAACAAAATCAAGCTAAAAGAAGCACTCACAGGACAACAAAAAGGCAAAGTCTTTCTGACACACAATCCACATGAGCGGCAAAACACACCCGATAAAAAAAAAAGATGATAAAGTGCAATGGGGGGTAATCATTACAGTAGGAGAAAACAAACAACGATTAAAAAAAGGGGAATCGCGCACTTGAATTTTAATAATTATGGGGGAATGAAAAGCGTGTCAAGGCGGAAAAATACAGAAAAAAGAATAAAACGGCAGTGCGACAAACCTCAAAAAGAGCAAAAAGTCTCGACAACAACAGCAACCACAACGAAAGAAAAGCTGATGCGCAAAAGGGGGGCTTGAAATATAGCAAGCAAAACAAGAAAAAAGAATATATATGATCTACACAAGAAGCACATCAATCAGCTATTCTACACTAAAATCGCTCAAAATCACACAGATACACAAAAACCAAAAGTACGAATATTTCTAAAAGGTCCTTTGCTTCTCGTCAATGAAAGAGAAACAAACGAACACAACTTGCAAATACATATTTGCTAGCATAGAAAAAGAAAAAAAAAGATTAAAAAAAGCCTTTGAGTCAACAAAGGAGTCAATGAATAATGGTAAGAAAAAAAGCCAAAAAGATTAAAAAGCGATAAAGCAATTTTGAAAAATTGCTATCAACGAAGGGATGCGGGACACCTGAGAATGAACAGCAAGCTCGTCTTATCTGATTAGCAGAAACAAAAAAAAACTCATCATAGAGAGAGAAATATCCGTGAGGAGAGACATTTCTTCCAGACAAGAAAAATGAAAAGCGATAAGACAACTGCGAATAATTGCAGAATCATTTTGATGTGCTGTAGCAAGGAGGCAGTACAGAAGAAAAGGCAGTCTGCAGCTGCAGCACATATGGACATAAAGTGAGGATTCCTCTTTTCGTGAACGTTTTCGCGTTCTGGTCTCTGAACCACTTATTTTTTTTCGACTTTGATAAAAAATGCGACTTTACTTTTGCACGTGATGTTGTGTCTCATCCCTCATGGGAGTAAGAAAAGAGAATCAAACAGGCAGTCGACGACAATGAATCTGGTAGGTTGCAGTATACCAAAAAAAAAAAAAAAACTGAAAAACAAGAAGGATCTTTGCTGTGCAGTGTCGCTGTCACCGTGCATTCATGCAAAATCTATTTTTCTTGTGAACGTTGACGCACACACATACACACACAAAGCCATTTATGAAAAATGAAGAATAGAAACGAAAAGAAAAGAAACTTATGTGATTGAATTTTAAAGTGGCAACGTTAAAGGGAAAGGAAAGCCACTACGAGGGTGAACAACAAGGAGGCTGCAGCCACCACTGCAGAGGCAGGTGAAGCTGCAGCGTTCACACACTTGTAGTTGTCGCTCCCACACTTATTGGAGGAGCCGCAGCCGGAGGTGACAAGGTTGCCGCCAATGGCGCTGGCCGCGTTCGCCAGCACCGTCACGTTCTCCCACGTGCTCGGCACGCAGCCGCAGAAGCCGTTGCCGGTGAGGGCGACGGTGTTCAGGTTGACCATGTTGCCCCACGAGGCCGCCAGCGTGCCGCGGAGCTGGTTCTTCGTCAGGTCCACGTTGCGCAGCGTGCCAATGTTCCAGCTGGGCAAGTTCTTGCAAGCGTACGTGTTGCTGATGTTCACATTCACGAGTGCCTGCATGCCGTTCCACGCGTCCGGGATGGCGCCGTAAAGGTTGGTGGAGCTGAGGTCGAGCGTGGTCATGAACTCCAGCGCCGACCAGGCAGGGTTGAAGGTGCCGGTGAGACCGCGATTCATCGATAGGTCGATGGAGACGATCTTCAGGTTTTGGCTCGTGACGGTGTTGGCCACATTCGGCATCGAGCCGGAGAGCCCCTGCCCCGACAAGTTCACGCTTACCAGCGTCGCGGCGGTGGCGCTGGCGTTGTGGCAGGTCACCCCCGACCACGAGCAGAACTCTGCCCCAGTCCAGTTCGCCGCGAGGGAAGGGATGGCGTAGGGGAAGGCCTGCAGAAAGAGCGAGATGGCGTTGTAGGACGCCACCGTGAAGGTGGCGCGCACGCTGGTGGTGAAGAGCACCAGCACCATCGCCAACACAGTGGCAAGGAGAACGCGGCGGTAGTTCTGCGGCATTTTTTTTTCCTTTCGTTTTTCTTGTCAGGTGTTCAATGAGAGGAGCTAAGAGAAAAAACAAAAGGCGTGATCAGGAAAAAAAGGAGGGTGGTAAGACTAGAAATGAGGTAAAGCCTTAACAAGGAAAAAGAAATGGGCCTCCTTGAAAGAAAAAGTAAAGGAAAACGAGGAAAAAAGATCAATGGAGAGAAAAGAAAAAAGAGACGTTTTTTTTTTTAAGTGATCTCAAGATTTTTTTTTTGGTCTGTTTAAAAAATTGCAACGACAAATTAGTCTGTTTAGAGTCTGTCGCGGTTACAATTTTGCAAGAATCACACAGATGTGTCGACACGGAGGAAAAGAGGTGGAGGAAAGCAAGAGAGTGAGAATGTGTGTGTGCGTGTGCGCAAGTTTCACTCATTCAGCACACTCGGCATAAATTCATGTAGCGATGCCTGCCTAATCTTATTATCTGTTGAAGAGACCGCTGAAGACAACGGTGACTAAAAAAAAACAGCAACAATTTTTTACTTTCGACGTGGCACTTCGTAAAGCGCAGCGCTCAAACACGGCTCGTTACCTCCAGCCACACCACGATGCGAACGCTTTAGGTCTACACACTCTGCTCAGCTATCGCAGAAAATATCAGTTTTCATTCCTGTTTTGTGTTTTTTTTTTTTTGATACGTGTCACGCACTGCGCTGCTGAGCATTCAAACTGATGAAACTACAACGCTTTATCTCGAAATACTAAAATTTGCGATGGGAAAAGGGACGCCCACGCTGCGCGACACTCAATTTCACACATGCACCTCTCCACGTAGACGAAGCAGAAAACTAAAAGAAAAGGGCAGCAACTAGTTGGAAAGTGAAGAAGATAAGAATGTGTTTCGCAGAGAGAACGCTAACAGACAGCATTTAAGATCGTGAGACGTTACAATGATTGACGCTGAAAACAAAACATTTTAGATGTGTATGGACAATGCGGTGGCAAGTAAGCTGACGAGAAGCTTCATGCACAAACAAAAAAAAACGAAATAACGGTACTTTTACCTGTGTTGACACTCATGATGGAGAGGTTTCTTGGCACAAAAGCATCACGAGTTTCAAAAAAAAAAAAGATCGTACGTTGGAGTTGCGGACGCAGTGTTGTATGGACCCTTAAAAGGCTGTGAGTTTTCCCTTTCCTTTTTGCTCTTTGTATGAGAAAATCAAGGTCTAGGCGGAAAAACAAAGGTATGTAGAGGCGAATACAAAACCTTGTCCTCCCTTAAAAAAACGATCCTATAAAAGAAAAAGGAATACACATGAAAGAAAAAGGCAAGTAAAACAAAAAAAAAAGGTTTCTCTTGAGAAAAAAGATGATTTACCATTGGGAGAAAAACAAAAATACACCCAAATCGAGATTTTCTTCCCCCTCCTTTATCCATTTAAACGAAAGTCCCTTCAAATGCTTACCCCTCCTCCCTCCCTCCTCCTTCCCTGACACTCTTTGTGTGGGCTAAACTTCGCGCAAATGGCTCGAGATGAGCGATGCTGCATCCCCTCTGACCAACGTCATTGTTCTGTCAGATGAATTCTGTTTTTGGAGGCGACATAGCACGCAAAATACAGCGAGGTCTGCGAGGGAGAAGGAGTGGCATGTTTGAAAAAAATATTTCCAAAATTGAAATAGGTCAGAAAAGGAGGGTGAAGTGATCACAATGCGACAATCATCGAGCTTTAACAAGCACTCTACACGGATACGCGTCCAAACACACTCTCTTCTACATCCCTCTGTAACAATGACCACAGAAATGCAAGAAGAAAAACGAGTTAAAACCAGCAAATTGAGAACAGCGCACATTATAGAAATGCTCCCACAGAGAAAAGAGGGGGATAGAAAAACAAAACAAAACAAAACAAAAGTAAACGACGAGTTGGGGAAAAGCGAAAAAAAAAAACGACGTTAAATAAGGGCAGCAAATAATGAAGAACTGAATTGTTGTGTGCGTATACGTAGTCGCACTAGAACGAATGTTTCTCAATAATCCTGCCTATCACATTTTTTGCCTTTGTTTCCGCAAAGGTGAGCTGGGCAAAAAAGAAACCAGCGTTTTGATGAAACTGAAAGCCGAAGAAAGAAATACGGAATACAACTGCCGTATACACGTGAGCGTTCTTTACAAATTGAAGCAAGCAGAAGGGAAAAGAAGCAGTGATCAAGATCAGAAGAATCTGTTAGCTCGATCTTCCAGGACACATGAACAGAGTGCTTCCTGAGCCCGTTTCTGCCTTCACTTGTACCAAAAGCAGCATTAAAGCCTTTTTAAAAAGAAGCTACAAAAGACTGAAAAAAAAAAGAGAGCTCGCATTGAGACAAAAACAATTAATAAAAAAAGAAAGTGCATTCTGCTTTTTTTTTTTCCTTTCTCAATGCAGGGACATGAAAACTCTTAAAAGAGAGTTATATAATGTTTTCAAAACTGATTTAGATGAATGCCTAACAACACATGTAATTTTCTACTTCAGAAAAAAAATGATCTGCATGTTTTTTTTTATCACGGTCTCGCTATAATCGTGAGAATGCGATAGGGACACGGATATTCAGGAGCAGACGCGCATGAAGTATTTGATCAAAGGTGTTTACAGCAACAAAGAATTTTTTGAAAAAAAAAATTATGCTAAAAAAATACGGGAAGAGCAGGAGTAAAATCAAAAACTATTCCTAACAATTTCGTGCGTCAGGAAGAAGAAAAGGAAAAGAATATTTTTTAACGTCATCGAAAAAAAAAATAAAGATATGAAGGTACAGCTTTAAATCGAAATACGGTGAAAACCTAATGGAGGAAAGTAAAGTAAACTGCTGCTCAGGGAGCCGGGTAACGTCATATTGGCACGAAAACTGTTTCTAGAGCGCACAAGAAATAAAAAGAAGGGACGGGTAATGTCGGTTGCGATCAACAAATAAACCGATAAAAAAGAAACAAACGCGTCACTGCGAATGGACCCCGCTTTTGCTGAATTGTTCGGAAACCGCACCAACGCAAATCCACAATGTCAAAGAGAGCATCGATCTTTTTTCCCCTAATTGATAAAAAAAAAGACTGAAAGAAAAACAAGCGCTTCATGCTTTTCGGCAATCTGCACGGTTCTACTCTCTATGTACCTCAAGAAATAGATGAGAAACACATCGTCCAGCATGACAGAACGCATACAGACCTCACACAGATTTTTCTCTCATTTTTTTGAACCGCTGGTTAAAAAAAAAAAAGGAAACCACTTCTTTTAAGAATTAAAAAATTAAGAAATTAGAGAGATGTGCTGAGCAGATCTTTGGCAAAGATGAGAGAAAACAACTCAATAACTCGAAAAAAACAAGCGAAGCTTCGGAAGAGAATAAATAAAGTTTGAAAGAAAAGGAGAACACAGGAGACACAGGAAGACACAGCATTTTCTTACACAAATTCAACCGGAGTTTCATTCATAGAAAAAAAGACCAGCGGCAAATGTTCCCAAAAGAGCAAAAACTTTTCTAAAAAACCTGCATCTTTGTGAGAACTAAAACCGATAGCTTCGCCCCCCTGATTCTACCTCCCTGCTCAACATCGTCCCTCTCTAGTAGGCAGCAGCAGCGGCAGCCATCAGCACCGCGGCAGCCGCAACCA